>JASCZW010006025.1:0-116711 GCA_034211315.2 Aedes japonicus | reverse complement strand
ATTACGTTACAATCTTGCTTTTTTGCTTTGGGTGTAGAGCAGATTACATTTCGTACTCGTGCTCCACTGCAACAGCCGAAGGTGGGCTTGTGATGATGGTGCTGGTGCTCTAAAATGCCAGTGAAGTAGCAGCAACAGCACGGAATATGTACTGAGAGCAGCAGCTCATATGGCCGCTAGGTACACCGTATGGTGTGCTCGAGGAAAGACCACAAAAAACCGTAACCGTAATGATACATAATAAAAACTATGTTGTACAGAGGCCAACCAGTCTACGTTCGCTCTGATAGATAGGGGTAGTGCAATGGAATGTTCGCTCTTTCTCGGGGTGCGCGGGGACATCAGGTGTGTTGCTTCCGGCAGTGTTGGCAGAATTTGGATGTTGGGATTCATTCTGAAGAAAATGTACATTCTTATCCTGATAGAGATTGAGATCATGAAATACGTACGATCCTCATCCATACGAAAAGAAAATAGCAAATATTTTAGAGTTCGTTTTAGCACTGCAGAGCATGAATACAGAAGTTTGTAGAAAGGGCGAAGCTAGTTTGTATTAACTTGTGAACAATCAGAATGGAAATATCAATTTAGATTCTACTCAAAAGTATGCTAGGTGTACCCAAAAATAGGTTGAGTGGTTATGCTTCTTCGTGAGCATGATTGACCGCCCGAGTTTGCTACGATCGGTTGTAGCCAGATCAGCTGTAATTATACAGATAAGCAAAATATGATTTTGGGACTTCAGCATCAATGTGTTAAAAATGGTGATCCAAGTAATACAATGAAGTTTGTATTTAAAAATGAGCAAAAATTTATAGCAAGTAACAGATCTTTTAGCAGTTGGCCGGAACTTTGGCTCTAGTCGTCGAAAATAAAGGTGTTGGTATAGGAAGGGACGTGAAATAGGGACGTTGCGCTTTGTGGGGAGGACATCCTTGATGGTCATCTTTAGCTACTGCTTTTGTGTGGTCACTTCCTCTTCCGACACGGCCTGCCCCGTCTTCCGCCCATGTTTGTCGCACCGACCTCCCGGTTGAAAGCGTGAAACGATTTCACCACCTCACCGATCCGTCTTCCACTTCAGCGCTTACTGCACCTTCCGGTCACATAAACTATTGGACGGCCGGAACCCGCAAGAAAAATTGGAAAATAAAAAAAGTTATAGCCATAGCGCATTATATGTGTGCTGTCTTGGAAGCCAAAGTCCTCTGAACTCCACGAGAAATCACTCAATTTTGGATTTAAAAGTTGGGATAGCAGCAGGATTTGTTTTGGCAAACGATAAGCTGAACTTTTGTTTAGCTATATTTTCATAGTTATTCTCAATTCAGTTGGGTCTTAGGTGTTGCACAAATAAGGGTGTTTCTATCAAAATTTGGTCGACTTAAACATGACGCATTTTCTTTTATCGTGTATAAAAAAATTGCACACCCCTCATTTTGAAGATGTGTACGTAGTAGCATCGTGTAGCCTTTATTTTGATTTTGAGATTAACACTTCCAGTTATCAAAATGTCGTCGAAGGAAGAGAAGCAACGACGTCAAAACTTTGCACGTGCATGGCGAAAATCCAAACTACTCTCACGCCAAGTTGGTGAAATTGTTGAATGTGGCTAAATCATCTGTTGCTAACGTATTGAAAGTGTTCGGTGAACGTTTGTCGACAGCCAGGGAAGCTGGATCGGGGGAAATCGAAAACCGGAGGCCACAACGACGACAAAAATAGTTGCCCGCTGTTTCTAGCGGAACCCAATCTCTCCGCCCAAGATGTCGCAAAGAAGCTGGGAGTGGCGCCTTCAACCGTGGATAAAAAACGAGCTGGCCTGTCGACTTACAAGAAAGTGGTGACTCCAAATCGCGACGAAACACGTCGGCCAAATGCACGATCGCGAAAGTTGTACACGACGATGCTGACGAAGTTAAAATCCGGTACAGAACGATGATACCTACATCAAGGGAGACTTTAAACAGCTTCCTGGAAAGGATTTTTTACGGCAATCGGACGAGGAAAAGTGGCAGATATTTTCAAGCACATTAAACAGTAAAAGTTTGCGAAGAAATATCTGGCGTAGCAGGCCATATGTACATGTGGCTTGAAGAGCAACGTTTAAATTGTGACCGGTACCGTCAACCAGGAAATTTATCTGCGTGAGTGCCAAAATCGTTTACTGCTTTCCTGAAGCGACAAAATTATTCCGTTCCATTGACTTATTAATAAAAACTTTGATCGACTCACACACATTACTGTTTAACCAAATTTTGATCGGAACACCCTTTATATATAAAAATCATCTAAACCAATTGTTCCGGATGCCATTGGCTCCACTCACAAAGTGTGATAATGGGTTTACTGGGATGACAAGGTGTTTTTCAACGGCACTTAAGAGTCGATTTGGATAGTTTAATGTGAACAGTTAAGGTGTTGCTAGTACCATACACAAAGTGTGATGGAGAAAATTAATTTTCAAGGTCATTATAAACATTCAAGGCTGATTTGGATACATTTAACCCAACAGGTAGGAAGTTTTGACCACTCGCAAATTGTGGTGATAGTTTTTTATAGAAAAAAACCCGGTCATTTTAAATAATGCTTGCGGCTGAGTTGGATCGTTTCATATCAAGAGTAATGATCTTACAACAAATGATAGTGAAAAGGTGAGTTTTTGTTTTTTTTGACGTAGGACTATGTCTTTGTTTTTAATACAGGGGTACACGTTGCGAGTACAAAAATTTGGAGCGTCACGAAGTATGGTTAGGTTTTGAGCGTTAATAACTAAGTCATTCCTCGATTGATTTCCAAAATTTTTGCCTCAACCGATTGGAATAGTTTCTACGCTTCAATTCCAATATTCCAATTTATTGCTTTTTACCATTCTACTATTGAAATTAACGCAAACACAAGGTGATGTCTTATAATGCTGATTTTTCAGAATAAATTTACCAAACGCACCTAGCGCAGACTTCATAATTAAGTAACGAACCTCTCCTAACCAGCCACGAAGGTTATAAAACAGGTATACCTTCACATTTTGCTTTAGTATTTCGGCAGTCGTGGGGCTGTTCAGTGGTAGTAGGATTCCATTGGCGGCAGCAAGCACCATGGAGGGTGTACTGACAAGCAGTCGTTGCTCGGAGAGGCGTTGGTGCTGATGCTCCCGTCAACCTCGCGGCTGAAGCCTACGAGTTGGCGGGAAAAAGCCCCCTCGACAAAGAGACAAAGATTGTCCCACGTCACCTGCAGATGGTCACCCGCGTCACCCGCGAAGCTGAACCAAGTTCAATTGGGAACATGTTTCTCCCCGTCAAGTAAATCCTTTCTTTTCAGGAAGATCAAATCAGTTTGCCAATTAAAGAGTTTGGTTGAATTTTTCTATTGTGCTGATTGAAATTTTAATTACCACGTCCCGGCTGAACATAGCATTCGTTAAACGCCGTATCCTGGAGTAAATGAACAGCCAACGAACGAAATTCTAACATGGATCCTAGGGTGACTTGTAGGTTCATTCGTGACATCCGGTTGCAATGCAAGAGATATTTAGCATTTTTTTAAATCATCTTCCAATAATTAATTTTCAACGATGAGAAAATTTATAATTTTTTCCATGAACAAAACTATAATTTATTATTGATTTTTTTTTCCAACAGATCCATAACTTTCTTCTCAAAACATTAAAGAATGTGGCCCTCTCAACCATCGTAGAAAATACAACCGGGGCTGTATCATCATCAGCATCATCAAAACCAAACGGCCCATTTCAGGGCCACCAAATGTTATCTAAAGAGTTACAAAAAATTTTTCTTACATATCTACTTCCTTATGCTGGTCTAACGTTTCATTAGCACTATTTCAACCTAGACGTCTATCGGGAACAATAGACTTTGAATTCCCAAACAGACCACAACCATCTACAACGCAATAAAGATAATGATCTGGTCGATGATATCATATCAACAGGATATGCTCTTATGGTGCATTCTAGCTCCACCATCTCGGAAGGCAAACAGCTCCAACAGCAAGGTTCGGAAGAAGAAAACGTATAGCACCACATCTACCGGGTTCTGAAGCATTTTAACCCAAAGCGATAAGCGTTATGAACAGCTTCGACAATGACATTTCCGAGCGGATTGAATGCGTAGCTTCCCGACTGATATAGAGTATCTTGACATCATATGTCATACATATTATTTTCAGTGAAAGCAAGATGTTTGAATGTAGATTTCAAGACAGGCTAAAACAAATAATTAAGGTCATACTGCGAAAGTTTAGTGTATGGGAATTAGAACAATCAAGCGATCTAGATTGCACATTTCTGCGTAGTCCTACGTCACTTTTGCGCACAACCCCATTGGGCTGTACCTTATAGTTTTTCTTTTTTTATCTCCACAGCACGAAACTCCGTCATCGCTGGTAAAAGGAAAACACCAAATGAAAACAATCGGACATAACCTAAAAGCGTTTGTATAAACATAGTCCAAAACTACTCCAACACATAAGTGAAGCATGTTGAGTAGTTGCACGACACCAATAATGCAAGGAAAAAGAGTATAAGAATATTTTGGACACGGTGTAGATGTATATAATTGCATCTTACTTTTAGTTGCATATCATTATTGTTTTTACTACGAAAAATAATCATAAAGAAATGATATCTGCATCAAGATTGTAGGGAGGGTGATTCCAGTTAGTGAAGATGTGTTACTGCTGTGTAGCATAAGGTCTTTTTCTATTAACCACCCACACTTGTGAGTGGCTCCTACAGCATCCTTATTGCTAGTTTAAATTGGTCCTCAAACTCGATGTATTAACTTATATTTTTGTACTCTGCTGAAATAAACCATTCACTTTTGTGAGTGGCCCCAACGGCATCCCTATTGTTGATTTAAATCGGTCCTCAAACTCGGTGTTTTAACATATTTTTGTATTCTGCTAAAATAAACCACCCACACTTGTGAGTGGCCCCAACAGCATCCTTACTGTTGGTTTAAATCGGTGCCAAAATTTGAATAGCTTTAATGTGCATCTCTGTACAGAGAATAAATTGGGGAGTAGGCTACGCTTCGAGTTTAACGTATCGTTTTATTTGTGCTCTGTAAAATTTCCAAATTTTATTCTATTTGCTAGTAATATTTATTCCACATTAATAAGCTGTTGAACCTGAAGTGCAAGCAAATGTTAGTTTTAGTGCCAACGTTTTCCTCGAAGACTCGAATTATTATCCAGAAGAGGGAAGAATTGATACGAGGAAACCGCAGCTAAGTAGTATCTTTTTTCTATTTATTTGAACTGGGCGAAACGTTTTGAGCTTCTTCCTGTGTCGAAAAGAGCTATGCCAGGGCAGGTTTCTCACATGAATACAGTTTCGAAAGCGTTAGCGTCACCGAACGGTCAACCCACTATCTATGTCAAGAAGGCTCCACCATATTCTAAAAATATAACAGATAGAGATCGTTATTCGATTCGTTACAAAACAACTCCCGAGCTTTTATGACAGGCGGAACTCACTTAAACAAATTTCGAAACGGGAATGAAAGGATTAGATTACCAAGCAGCCCGCCCTTGGAGTTCAAAAACAGAGAAAACTACAAATCAACACGGAAAACAACGACAAGAAAACTTTTCGAATGTAGACATCATGGAAAGCATAACTGCTCAACAAAAAAATCTCATATCGAAGGTAAGTAAAATGTTTATATGAATTTGAATTTGTATTGGTTTAACCTAGTTCATTGTGTATCAAATGGCTCTTTTTGCCTAATGCTTCCTGATGTGTACGGATTTTCCTTTTTCTATTTATCTTGAACTGGTATTGTATTATGTATGTTTGTGTGTGATGTTTTGGTCTGTGTGAGTGTGCGTGTATGTGACTTTGCGTCGATGCGCACTTCTTCTTTTTTCAGAAAGCGAATATTGGCGCTATAACCATAAGCCATAAAAGGCTAGGACAGTGCTCATGTTCCAACCGGCCGACAAGCTCTCACGAAAGCATTACACTCTTGGTTTAGAAGCCTAAATACAAGAAGAAACGAGTGTGTTCCAGCTCAAAAACGCGGACAAAAAAGGAGTACATTAACATTCTTAGCTTCGTCACTCCCAACGACTGATGTAGATATAAATACACATATGCTTTCTATGCTCAAAAGCCTCCCGCACAATCCCATCCAACTTCCAACTCCAGATGTCTATGAAGGTAGCATGAGTTCTCAGCATCTTCTTAAGTAGACATCTAATCAACACTTCCCTCCCATCCCTTGTTGATCATAAGGACCTGGGCAGCTGTTGCACAAAGATATATATGGATGAAGAGCCTGTCACACCCAAGGCAGCTCTTCTGGCGCTTCCATCGTCTCTACAACAACCAATCCAGGATTGTGTATGGTCGAAAAATGCTATTCTATGCTATGCTATGCTATCTCTGTTCAGAGAATATATCGGAAACATAGTTAAATAAATCTTATTCGCTGCCGGCGTCAGTTGAACTCAGCACATCGTTTATCAAAACGGATGCAGCTGCAAACCCAACCATTTTATCCAACATCCCAGTCATTTCTCGAGAAAGTGCAGAGGTGTTCTCGGCTTCCAATAAAGCGAGTATCACGTCAACATATTCCTACCCATTTGCTACTTGACATGCACTTGGGCAAGACCGGCGCCGGTATTGCCTTAGTTTGAGATTACCAGTTATTACACATTGAAGATGTATGCTAGTCCCAAGCAGCATCTTTTGGATCTCTGTGTAATAACAGCTGTTCTGTCAATAACGGAGTAGCAACCTCGGGTGGTTAATCGTGCTCATGCTCAAAATTTTAATTGTATGTGCAGTACAAATAGAATTAACGAAGTTCGAAATAAAATTACCGATTGCCTATACGATATCATATTAGAAACTTAAACAAGTTAGTCTGATGAAATCAAAAGTGAGGAAGTTTTGGGTAGCAAATATATTGTATTTAGAAGTGACCGTGATTTGACATAATGAGAAAAAATAAATCTGGTGGTGGTGTATTTATTGCCGTCAATGCAAACCTCCAAGAAGAAATAATTCCTAGTGAAAATCATCAAGAATTTGAAGACGTGTAAAAGTGATGATAAAAGATGATCTTTTTGTATCTGATTACTTTGCTCCACATACGGCTAAAAAAGCTTCATTTGACAAATTGAAAAAAAAAATGTGGAATCTAGATTTGAAGCTTTGGATCCTCAAACCAAGGTTCACATTTATGGAGATTTCAACCAGAAAACGGCTGATATTACTCACGATAATGATAACGAATCTCTACTCCTTCCAATTGTAGGTGAAAATGAGACTTGACAATTTGTTTTTGATTAAATTAGCCACCTAGGACTTCATCGAAACCAGCTTAACGTCTATTTAGATTCTATTTTTACTAATTGTAGTGAAGATTTGGTATTAATAAAGCCCAAGACCCACAATGGAAGAATGAAAAATTGAATTCTGCTGTCGAATATTTATTATTCTCAGATTCTAAAAGGCACCGTACAGATAATACTGATTACAAACTTGTCTACGATTTCAAAAACATAAACTAAGCTAAACTTAACAGCAAACTAACAAATATAGATTGGCACAATCTTTTTAAAAATGAAAAAGACATGAACAAGGCCGTTGACATGTTTTGTAACAATGTATATGCAATTATTGACGATAACGTTCCAAAGAGAACGAACAGAATACTTACTAGCTATAAACATGGTATACACGTGAAATGAAAAAAAATCTCAAAAACAGGAAACCAAACGCTTGCAAAGCATACAAAAAAGTCAAAAGTTAACCAAATTTAGATAGATATAGGCTATAACATCAACTTTACTGGGGTGTCGAGGCAGCAGCTTCCTTCTATCATTCGCCTAAGGACAATAACTCACCAATCGATAAATTTTGGGTCATCCTTAAGCGGAATTTGAAGAAGACTCATACAAAAATCGTAGCAAGCGAGAAGCAGCTTAAGGTTTTAGAAGGATTGTTAGGGTGTACAGAAGCTGTTGACAGGAGTTAAACGAGAGACTTGATAATTTGGATTATCTCAGCTGAAACTCAGCTGATTTTTTCATCAGTATCATATGCAGAAAGTTTTTTTATTTCAAAAAGTATTGAGTTAATCATGAGTTATTTTTGGAAAACATAATTTTCACATACAACTTAAATTTACTACATTTCAACCTCTATGAAAACCATATGTCTTCAAACACTGTTCCGATGTGCAAACCGAGTTAGCTATAGTCGCTTCACTTGGCACACTTCGGCGTCTGCGCTTCGCTCGGTTCCCATAATATATTCTCCAACGTGTTTCGTCCGAAAACTGCATCAAACACGTTCGCATCTAATGACTGATGTTTACAACCATCAGTGGATTGTGCTACGATCTATCATACGCGCATCATCCCAGCAGCAAAATACAAACAACGACCATATCACACATGTTGCTCACTCCAATGTTTATATCCTCTAGCATACACATATGCCCAATGATTGGATGATACCTAAAAAGGGTTGGGCTGCTTCTGATGATGATGATGATGATGAAGATGATGAAGATCCCACCTATACCGGGTTTTCCACCATATACTGACTTCCGAAAATCATTTTATTGATTCATATTACATAAAGTTTTGTTTTGTATAAGCTCGGCAATGTTGTATGTGAATGTAGTTCAGTTCATACGGTGAATGAAGACCACTGGAGCGATGGTTACGATTTAGCTCCAATGGTTTCTTGGGTTTCGGAGATATAGGTAGACGAATGAAAGCAAAAGAAAACCGGCATTTTATCGGAAGGAAACATGCGAAGACGACCACGGCGGCGGCGGTGGGTTATGAGATAAAGCTGTTACGTAAGATGTCTCTAACGAGTATATCGGACGGGCCACCAAGTACGATGTGGAAGGATAAACTCAGCAACATCTCCAGCAACGGCGGAATGGAACAGATTATGCCATCAGTGTCAAGTGCAGGCAGCAGCATTGCGAAGACGGCCGCACCCTGCTAGTAGGGGTAGGAGGGCGGTGGAAAGTGCGCCGGAATTTCCTTGTGCTTATTTCTATTTTCTGAACCGGAGCGTTACATGTGGAGTGGAGTGATTGGATTATTAATTTCAGTTTATCGGATGATCTAATTCCCAGCAGCGAACATCGGTAGATTTTCATGAAGATCAACAGCACTGATTTATTAGATGAAGTCGCAAAATTGGCAGGTTTTTGTTAAAGCTGTGTGGAAGGAACTGAATTTGACACCCAGCTGGAAAATGTGCATTATCATAATGTTTATATTTGAAGCTTTAGTATTTTTATTTAATTTCCGAAACTTTAAAAAAGTATTGAGGCACTTGTCAAATAATTTGCAAGCCTTCCAGGCAAAAATTATTATTCTCAAAAGCAATGATAAAAACAAATACATATGAAAAGGATCAATTGAATCAATTAATTTGAGATATTAATATGTATTATATTATAATCGTACAACATTTCTCATTATTTAATCATCTTTAGGTGACAACAATTGAACGAACGTCTTGTTATGGATAACACATTATAGTTTCTTGAGGATTAAACATCCTTTTCTCCGATTATCTATCATTTAAAGTATTGTTCCAGTTTGCCCAAAATATCAGTATTGCTCACGTTAACAATTCGATTTCTTGATAGAAGACTATCTACAAATTGAATAATCTGACACATATTGAGTAAGAACCCAATCAATGATGACCTGATTACGATACAATGCTATCTAACAGTTAGAAATTTGAACGCATTCAGAGCTGACCTAATTATATCTTAAACATTGAATGGAAGTATGGATCATAATTGTCAACTCTCTTGTATAGAGAACCAGTCCAAACTGTCCTTGAGTTCAGAACTTGAAATCTACAGTTTTAACTGTAAATTTATCCGCTTTGCAATTTTATGATATATATTCAAGCATATTCAATGCATGCCATGGAAGACCAAAAGATATGATGAGATACTTTTGGGCTGTTCATGCCAAACAAACTAACTTTACTTTGTATAGCCAATAAAGCTACTGTCACAACTGTTGACCTTATGTTTTGAATGACCTTAAACTAACCAGATTATCCTATGATGTCTGTGAAGGTTTCAGAACATTCATTGAATATGTTTGAATCGTAATCGTAGTTTTGTATAGTCAAAGAGGCTACGGTGACTACTCTACATCTTAAGTGCTGAACTCAAGTCAGGTTTTATCAACTTGAACATCCCAAGCTTATCTGATAATGACTTACAAAAGATTCACTGATTGTGTTTGAATGCATACACTTCTTTTTTCATAGGTTATAAAGCTAAAGTTATGAATGTAGATCGTAACTTCTGAACTCAAGGGCAGTTTTGGTGACCTAAGATATCTTATTCTATCTGTTTACCGTCCAAAAGACTCACTTAAATTGGTCACAAACATATTGTTTCTTTGTTTGGTCCAGAAAACTACAGTTACAAGTGTAAATTTTCAGGAAAGTTTGGATAACCTAGAAGATTATCTCATAATGTCTGTTGGTCTTCCAAAATATTCAATGAATATGTTTTAAAACATGGCGTAGATTTGCACAGCCCAGAAAGTTTTTGTTGTTGAATATTTATTGCAACATTGTATTGCCTAAAAATTACCGTAATTTGCCACGTCATAGCACGTTTGTACAAAGGCACTGATATCAGGTGTGACACTGTATACGTTTGCCGTAATTCCACCCTGACCAACAGGCATATCGGTCGATCACCAAGTGGTTTCGCCGTCTTGGATAGCAATACGAGGATCTGGCGTTTTCAGGCGTCCAGGAAGACGCCTTCGTCTAGACATGGTTGCATTACCACAATGAACGTATTGAGAGCGGTCATGATACCTAGGTTCGGAATACCACCAGGTCCTGGGGCTTTATACACTTTAAGCGACTTTGCTATCACGATTAGTTCATCGTTTGTCACCGTTGCCTCAACCCCGGCTTCCACGGTGCCATTGTCATCACTCACGTGATTGCAGATGGTCAACGTGTTTGCTGACCATCCGTACACCGCTATGACAGCGTTATGGTCTGGATTACTGGAACGCTGGTCATGGGACAAATCTATGGGGGCCAGGGACTCAGATCGTGGTTTGGAATGAATCCCCCAAAGATCACCTGCAGTAACCCTGGTGGTTACTCGGTAAGAGCCACCATTCTCTCGTTTTGGCGATTACCATGAGTCTATTTTGGCTTTAAAACACGAGCCCTTTAATCTCCCTATTTTGCGCGGCCTTTGGAGTGGCGCCAGTCACGCTCCTCGACGCTCCGTCTTTCTACATCCAACCGCACTCTCTACATCCTCTGCCTTGCGTGGAAGCATTATCTATGGAGGTCGGCGAGCAATGCTGTCCAACCTCCCATTTCTAGGCTTTAACCTCCTAGGCATTGCTGCATCGCACACACGTGCTAGTAGCACTACGAGTTAAACACCGCATGCTTATATTCCATTCCCGCTTAAGTGCTCTCTAAATTCTTTGTTGTCGAAGCATGATGTGCTCGAATGGAGTGGGCGCTGTTTCTTCCAAACGCTGCCTAGAATTGTGGACGATACTACGACGAACCGCCAAGTAGTGTCTACATGTGTGCCAGAAGGCCAATACAAACCCGTGTGGAGACGCCTATCGGATAGTAATGGCTAAAACCAGAGCGACGGTGGCTCCAACCGAGCAATCACCAGAACTGCTTAAGGTGATCGATGGGGGCTCTTTCCGAACCACGACCCTTGTCCATGCCCAACCGCCGCCGTAGATTTGTCCCATGACTAGCGTTCCAGTATCCTAGACCCTAATGCTGTCATAGAGATAGAAGGGTGGGTGGCTCAGGTGAACACCCGTAACCAAGTGGGCATTGACAACGGCACGACGGGGGCCAGCGACGAGGTGACGGTGGAGAACGACAAACTAATTGCGATAGCAAAGTCGCTAAAGGTGAACAAAGCGCCGGAGCCGGATTGTATTCCGAACCTGGCCATCAAGACGGCTATCTTGCTGGATTCCGAAATGTTCAGGGTGGTGATGCAAAAGTTTCAGAACGAGGGCGTCTTTCCGGACGCCTGGAAAATTCAAACCCTAGTGTTGCTACTAAAAACAGGGAAGCCACCAAGAGATCCATCAGCATATAGACCTATATGTCTGTTGGATAGTCTGGCTAACAACCAGCAAAAGTCATATGCCATTCTGTTTATCAACAAAACGGCTGAAGTGGCTATCCACCGCAAGAGGCGAAGATTCCGCTATTGTGCAGGCGATACTACGGCTCGAGTTCCCGAACGGAGTGAAGATAGTCGGGTTTGCGGATGACATCACCCCAGATATATGTGGTGCATAGTCCTCCGCATGCACCGAGTGCGCGGGAGTTGAGGAAATCACGGAACATGTGTTCTTCGCATGTCCTCGCCTTGACAGCGCGAGATCCGGCATGATAGCCGTAAGCGGTCACGGCACGACTCCGGATAACCTGGTCTAGAGGACGATCGGGACCTCTGGGACGAGATTGCCAAAAGAATAATCATTTTACGGGATATATTAGCTTTCTCTCTCAAACTGCAAAACTATCAATAGATTTGAAATAACTCATAAGAAGAGTGACCTTTCACTTGAAAGTGGATTATTCCATAAACAATATAACAACAAATCCATGCCTTATACTTTATTTTCGATAAATGATTCGTTTGGATTGCCAAAATCCATTAAAATAATGTTGATGTGAATGAATGAATAATCATTATTTGAGAGATATTCAGAGATAATTTTGATGTCCAACCCAAGTCACATTGCCAAAACAATTCTGTTTTATAAAGTTTTATGAAAACTACTAGAAATAAATTTGGATTTATTATGGCACCAAGATGTATAAGAAAGTTTTAGTGAGGTTAATGAGAACCTACACTGCTTGTTTGCAACGATCTTAAATCTTAGTTTCTTCAATTCCTTTTACTCCTAAGGTTTTATTTCAACTCTATGGACTTGTAAAATGCTTTGAAATTCCGTTTTAGGACTCATTTATATTATCTTATTATGGTCAGTTGAAAAAACATTTTAAAACCATTTTGCCTCCAGTAAACGCATTAAACGGCAAATTGGCACAACAAAAAATCACCATGAACAGCTACTCAAATAGGCGTTTCATAATAACTTCACGTTTTCAGGGGAGTATTAGAGACCATCGAGAGCCATACACAAATATGTAGGGTTAAGCACCATCAAATTCATTTATTGGCCGAGTTTCAGACAATTTGAACGCTAGCCAAACTAACCCCTCTCCCAACCACAACCCCGGCAAAGAGAATAATTGTGTGCCGAAGTAGTGCTTAACCCTAAGGATAATAAAAAAATCGTGATGGGAGTAAAAGAGGTATTATTTTTTCAGGGACTTTAATCTCTTGGTCATTCGTCCCAAGTAAGAAAAAGAGGTGATGGTTGGCGTAATATAAATACATCATCTATTAACACGTACGTCCGCAACCCCTCTTTGATAAGAAAGTTCAAATTTAAAATTAATGAAAATCCATCGTTTGCCATCGGATTTTGATGCGGTTTTTGCAATAGATCACAAAATGATCCTAGTTTGTACTGGTTATTCCAAAAATGAACGTAGTTTCTGATTCAAAGATAGGAGTTCTGGGGAAAGTTCCTTTCCAGGGATTGTGGACAAAATATTTTGAGATGTAAAACATCGCATGCGGCAAATCATACTTCATGATTTTACAAAACTAGGTCATCAGAAAACATTTTGAGAACATACTGGCCAACAAAAGAGGACCTGCGGAACTGAAGTTCCTCCGAGAAAGTGGCCATATACAAATATTTTTCAAAGGTTTGTTGAAAATCGATATATGTGAATTTGAAAAATTGTGAATTCGGCTTCGGTTTTTCGGCGGTGATTGCTGTTGGGGTGGAATTTCAGAATTTCAGAAAATCCCGGTGTGATAATTTCATAAAATCTACGTTTCGCGTTGTTTTCGAGTTGTCGTGGGGCGTATTGGTTAGGTGCCGTTTGCTTTGCAAACGTGAACGTGAAGAAATTAAGAATTGTGCTACTGTTTCCGCAAGTGGTGCTGCCATGGCTTGTAGTATATTTTCAGCAAAACTGGAGTTGGAATTTTCCTGGCATGGGAGTCTTGATGCTCGTAGACTTTGTACGAGTGGATTTCCGTACAATTCCGAATCGGGATGAGGACCAACGAAACGTCATTAAGATAAGTAAACGTTCGTTAAATGTTTAACATTATATTAAATTTATTTTCCCATTACTTCATGTTAATGTTTCTATGGTTGCCATAGATACGCATTGCCGTTATTTTTCTCCTTGATCCGCGGAATCTCTAAAAAATATATTCCTCTTGCAAAATATTGGTAACCCAGCATTATAGGTTGTTCATCTTGTTTAATCATCTTGTTTTATTTCAAAAATTTGGTTGATCCTTTCGTTTCGCTTTCCTCAAAACTTTGCTTTCTTTTTGGTTCAACTGCTTTGGTGACATTGGAGATGACGAGTTTCTCTTAGCCGGGAGACTTCACGCCAGCCGGATATATTATTCGTATGCTAGAGACACTTGGCAGGAGTCTCATGTTTCCAGGTGGGTTAACAAGTATAAAGAAGTATTCTCTTTGCACAGTGCTTTGTCCGGTAGGTATTTTTTTGATTTTTATTTTTATTTTTTGGGTTGGAACAAAATAATTAGTTAGACTTTGTGACTTTGTCACCCAGCCCACAAAAACGTCCTCTCGCGTGCACGGTACCGTGTTATGAGAACCCGGCATAAATTGTCAACGTCATTTGAAAATCCTTTTATGTAGTGCACAGAAAAAGTTGGTCGTTGACTATTGGATTCAGTGAGAAATTTTTCGAGGAAAACTCCTTGGTTATGCAAATACTTACCACCGTGGCGAGCACGATAATAGCTTGTAGAGAACTATTTTGTCTGTGAACAATTTATCTAATTTCTATTGTATATTCTTCCATTGCTCCTCACATTATATTATATTATATTAGCTTTTCAGCTCAGCGTGCTCAGTTGAATGATGATTGTTTACCAAAACCTTGTGAAAAGAGATAGGAGCTACCTGCCAAAGAATTAGAGTCTCATCTCAGCAATAACCTTCATTTTTGTTAATTTTTCAGCATTGCATAATAAAATATTCACATGTTTTATTCGTATAGTATTCGAAGTAACATATCATTTGTAAAAGCGGATTCGTAGGGGATACCATTACATTTGCGTGGAATAACCAGAAGTCCGAGAATATATTTGATTGACGGAACATACTATTTTACTGTACGTCACAAATGATATCCTACCATTATATATATATTGTTCAAAATTTAGGTATTTGCAGATTTCTGTTATGTACAATTTCAGGTAAATGGGGTCATACAAATATGTAAGATTTCTATGATATTTGACTTGACATGATACAGAGCGTGTGAACCGGTGTGTCCATGCATCTTTCCTCACCTGTAGATTCGTGGATTGCGTTGGGGTTCAGGTTTATTCGTTTGATTCCAGCTCGTTCTAAGAAAACTTCTTTTCAGTTGATGCAGACAGAAAAATAATTGGACATAATCTAGCCAAGTTGTTTCCAGAACCCTTTCTTTTACTTGCTGCGTTTGTATTGGATTAGACTAAATTAGATCAGTGACCAACCAGTGGGTGTCAGATATATGTTGTACAAATATCTACAAACATTTATAACCTAATATTTCTAGATCTTAATGGTTAGTAGTATTGTAGTTCCAACGGCTGAGGTATTTCGATGAGAGGGTGATCAAATACGTTGCAGATAAAAATTCTGTAATAATTACTCATATTATTATTATTAAATAATTTATTAACTAACTATTCAAAAATTTAATTATGATCATATATTAGAGTCATTGTAGAACCTATGAGATAGACTACAAATGATAATAGGGGTGCAATGAAACGGAACAGCACATCGACATTTTAGATATAGTATATCTAAAATGTCGATGTGCTGTTCCGTTACATAATGTATAATTTCAGATCATCCATAGAGTTCCTGAGTCTCGAAAAAAAAAAATATCTCGTGGCTACGATACATTTTACAAACTTTCAGGTTCATAATGGATACAATTGCAGCAGAAAAACAATCTGTAGACATGTGTAGTTGTTATTATCATTTTACATTATATTATTCCTGCAGTAAATTGTATATACTATTCCATATGAAACTGCATATTGATTTTACATTTATATTATTATCAAGCCATTTTTACCATTTCTTGGATTTTTAGGATTTATTTCAATATTATTTTATTATTCTTACCTCGGAGCGTATGGTACGGTATGTCCACGCATCCTTCATCCCCTGTAGATTCACAAAATGTTTTGGGGTTCAAATGTATTCATTTGAATCCAAACCATTTTTCAGAATCATCTTTTGCGATTAATGCAACGCAGTAGGCCTGGCCGCTTTGACGTTTGTATCATATCTCGGATATGCTGCAAGCATCAATATTGACAAAAAAAATAATTGGGCGTAATCTAACCCAATTATTTCCAGGATGCTTTCTCGTACTGGCTGCGGTTGTATTAGATTAGATTAGATTAGATTAGATTATACAAATATTTTTCAAAACTTGGCTTGCGACATATCAAACATCTTGATTTTGCAAACCTTTATCTTTGGAGGACATTCGGAGGGTGTCTAATCAAACTGGCCACTTGGGGTGGCCCTTCAGAATCTGAGTTCCTACAAGAAAGAGGCCATATTCAAATCGATACCAAAACCTGGTTAGCGACATATCAAACTTCATGATTTTGCAACACTTTATCTTCGGAAGCCATTCTGAGGATGTCTTAGAAACTGGCCTGGTCCTGCGGGATCCAAGTTCATCCGAAAAAGTGGCCATATTGAAATCTTTTCCAAAATCTGGCTTGCTACATATCAAACTTCATGATTTTGCAATACTTTGTCTTCGGAGGACATTCTTTGAATTTTTTACCATACATTTAACCAAACCATTTTCCAGGAAAATTTATGACTAAAATATATACTGGCACTAATTAATGAATATAAAGCATTGGAAATTCACAAAATTGCCACTAAATTATTAAACACGGTGCCAACGAAAAAATAACAATTCGCACTTGAAAAACTCAAAATAGCAATAAAAAATTGATTATTCACTTGCAATAATTCAAAAGTGACCGGTAAAACTTTCAAAAAAAGCCATGGAAATAAGTGTAAACGCAATAATAGGCTGATAGTTTTCCGTCATAATAATAAGTTCTAGCGGTAAACATGTGACGAAAGTCTTAAAATTTTTTAAATCTTTCCAATTTAAAACAAAAAAAAAATCATTATGACGGCAAAATATCAGCTAATTATTGCGTTTATTCTAATTTCCATTGCTTTTTGTGAAAGTTTTACCGGTCACTTTTGAATTATTGATAGTGAATTATCAATTTTTTATTGTTGTAGAAGGAGATGTTCGCTCATCACCATGAGGCACCAAGAGTGAACAACAATGTTTTTGGCTAGAATGAAAGATATGAAGAGAAAGTTTTTGATAGTTCCGCTAGTGTGCGGCAGGATTGGAAATGTGACAGATGTTTTTTTATGAAAATTGAGCGAAAAGGGCATGTATACGGTGGTACTCGAACCAACGACATTTTTGCCTAACATCCCACTGCGGGGTAGGTTATTGCATGTTGGGATGTTAGGCAAAAATAGTTGGTTCGAGTACCACCGTCATGCCTTTTCGCTCAATTTTCGTAAAGCATCTGTACATTTCAATCTGCCGCACATAGCGGAACTATCAAAACTTCTCTTCGTATCTTTCATTCTAGCCAAAAACATTGTTGTTCGCTCTTGGTGCCTCATGGTGATGAGCGAACATCTCCTTCTACATCATAATCGTTACTCCTCGCACGGAGAATAAATAACATAACAATTAATGTATGCATTTTTTATTGCTATTTTAAGTTTTTCTAGGGCGAATTGTTATTTTTTTGTTGGCACAGTGTTTAAAAATTTAGTGGAAATTTCACATATTTTTATTGCTATTTTTTTCATTTTAATTGATGTTTTATTACCCTGCCAAAATTTATCGTACTGCTTATGTTCGTAGGATAGATTGATCAAAGAAGACCTCGCTTCACATTTGTAATCCATCCGTCCTCTTCGTACTTTTTCTGAATTTCGTTACGCTTTGGTGCACTAAAATGTGCGTGTCTTTTCCAGCTCAAAAGTATCCTTTTGTTAAGAATGGTTTAGTTGGGGCAGGTAACCCTAGCCGAGACAAGTAAAAAGAGCTAATGTCAAAGCAGCTATTGTGTTTTTGTGGTTGACACTGAATTTTCGTTTTTGTTTATGTTTTGTTCGATAGTGTGAATTACTTTTTGTGAAAAAAGTTGAATTACTCGGAAACAGATACTTCGAGCATTGCGGTTCCGAATTCAGCCTAGGTGGAAAAGGATATTAATCCATATTGATCCAAAGACAATTTTATGCAAAATCATGAAGTTTGATAAGTTGCAAGCCAGGATTCGGAAACGATTTAAATTTGGACACTTTTCCAGAGGAATTAAGATCTCGTAGGGGGCCACTTCAAGTGGCCGGTATGGTCAGACACTCTCAGAATGTCCTCCAAAGACAAAGTTTTGCAAAATCATAAAATTTGGTATGTCGCAAGCCAGGTTTTGCAAAAGATTTAAATATGGCCACTTTTCCGAAAGAACACGGATCCTGCAGTGGCCAGTATTGTTAGAAATCCTCAAAACGACTTTTCATGACCCAGTTTTGCAAAATCATGAAGTTCGATGCACCGCAAGCCAAGCTTTGGCAATGATTTGAATATGGTCACTGTTTCTGAGGAACTCAGACGATCACCCTTAGTGGCCAGTATGGTAAGAAATTGTCAGAATGTCCTTCGAAGACCTATTTTTGCAAAATCATAAAGCTTGATATATCGCAAGCCAGTTTTTGGAGAAAATTTAAATATGGAGGGATTCCATCCAGAATGTGCCGGAAATCCCAAAAATCATACCCGATCATCATTGATTTGGATGAAACTTGGCACATGAGTTCGGTACGTTGGAAAAAAAAAATTCCACTGGTGTTAAGATAATTTGGGTTCAAGAGTAACTTTTGAGATGGGCGTATGTGTTTTTTCCAACATTTTACTTGAAAAATCGTAGTTCAAAAACCATTACATTTAGAGAAAAACTTTATATAAGGGAATTGTAGGGAACTAAAAAACCTTTCTTAAAAAAATATACACAGAAAAAAAATTTTTTTTTTCATCAAGAAAAATCAAAAATAATTACTAAAAATAAAATATCTAAAAAAACATATTTTTAATATTTTTTTAATTTGTTGTATGGAAATTTGAGGAAAAAAGACACGTTTTAAAAAAACTCTAGGATAGACGCTCTTATAATAAAAAAGTTTTTTAAATAGCGAACTTTGGTGTATATTTCAAATTTTGGTTATTCATTCTTATAAATAAATTTTGATGTTACAATATGGTTTTGGAGATCATTACAAACAATAATGATGATAATGATAAACCACGTAAATGCAACCGTTTTCAAGATATTTCTGATTTTCATTCAATAAAATTTCAAAACCTCAAAAAATACGCCTTTTTCATAAATTACTCGTGATATTAAAACAACAATAGCTAACGATTGTTTCTCTTGTGTTTTTAGTCTTTTTAAAACACATGTATGTGCCTCTTACTTACTCTTAACAGCTCGCCGATTGAAAAAGCTTCACTTAAAGTTATAAGACAAAAATAATGAATTATGGTTGGATTTATATTTATATATACCATTTATTAGTCTCGGTCATTGATAATATTACATAAACATTATATAAACTATTGATTGCTTTTATATATATTATGAATCCTGCCTTCTTCGTCATTCGAAAACAGTTTTACAAAAACTTCGTTTTCTGAAATTGGAACGAATGAGTGGAACTTTTGTGTACCTGCAATCGTTTTAGTCTGTCGGTAAATTTCATTCCATTCTGCTACCCCTGTTCATACTCTTCATGTGATACATAACAAAACGACATTTTTGTTAAACAATCATCACTTTTTTGGTTCGCCCATTCGAATAACTCTAATGCACTTTTTATAGGGTGTTCATGTTGTACAGCAAGGCTTGCATATCTTGCCATTCGTTTTAATGTACCACCAATTGCATCGCAAGGTCCCTTACCGTGGGATGTTGCGAAAAAATGCCATTCAGCATCAATATTGTATTTCTTTTTAAACTTGCAAAGGCTTGCAAAGTTCTTCCTATTTTTATATTGGGATGCTGCCCCGTCAGACATAAACGTAGCTTTCTTTACTTTAATTTTTGTTTGCAAAAAGCTTATTAGTTTTGAAATAAACACCTGCACCGCAATCGTATCATGTTTCAACACTTCTGAGATAACAATGAAACTGATATTTTTAAGTATTCCAGATTCCGTGTAATAAATGACAAAAGTGTGAATAGTAGATTGCTCATTACTCCAATAACTACTTTGAACAGCATCTTGAAAAACAAATGAATAATTTTCAGAAAAATCACAAATTATTATTACTTCACCGTCTTTAAGACAACTTTTATAATCTCTCAAGAAACTAGACTGCTGAGATTTGACAAAATCGTGGGATACTAATTGTTCCAACTTTTCACAAAAATAAGCAATAAATTCATCAATTGGTTTAACAAGTGTCTCTAAACTACATCTATCAGTTGAAATCCATTGCTCAAAAGATATTTCAACTAAACCACGTTTTTCTAATTTGTCTGTTAAACTACTCTCAAAATCTGAAAAGCCTGGACATCGTTCGCATTCACGGAGGTAACATTTTTTAGTTCTAGTTGATGTTCTAGTTGTATGAGCATATATATTGGCTGTGGTACCTTTGGAAATGCAGGTATAAAACATCTCTGGTAGTTTACAGGCAGCGTACATTAGCTGTTTTTTTTATGAGAAGATATACCTGACATACGTTATAGCTGCTATTTGTCTACCTACCTTAAACAATATGTGTTACTTTCATCGCTACATCACCGAACTGTTCGGAGTGTAGTTTTCACACACTACACCCGACCTCTAACATCGTTGGAGCTTGGCAAAATAGTCAGCAGTTCGATTAATATGCTTCTTCTATATGACCCTCCGCATAATTTCATCATCTGTCCATTTCACACTTGTCGCCCCTGCGACATCTATCTCGCTGTTACTTTCATCGCTTTAGCAAATTCGCTCCCTTCATTCTCTGAGCGGCCCGACCGATACAGCCATAAAACAATTATAAATATATTGATTGCAATATTAAAACAATAGTGCTATTTATCTTGTTCTTTTCAAATGAGTCTTCTTATCATCCTGATATCAAAAGAAAAGAGGACATTAGAGTAATGTGAACGTTATAATATGAAGATCTTGGAAAATTTATCATTTCTGGTGGAAATCTCGATTAACTTAAGAAAAGAGCGAATTTTCTGAGGTTTTTTCATTCTATTGAAATAAAATCCGAAAAATCTCGAAAACGGTTGGGTTCAGGTGATTTATTATTAATATAATTATTGTTTTTAATGAGCTCTGAAATCATATTGTATAATTAATTTTCATTTATAATAATGAATAACCAAAATTTGAAATATGCACCAAAGTTCGCTCTTCGGAAAACTTTTTTATTATAAGAGCGTCCATCCTAGAGTTTATTTCAAAACGTGTCTTTTTTTCTCAAATTTCCACAAAACAAATTTGAAAAATATTAAAAATATTTTTTTTTTATATTTGATTTTTAGTATTTATTTTCGATTTTTCTTTATGCAAAAAAAAATTTTTTTTTTCAGTGTACATTTTTTTTACAAAGCCTTTTTAGTTTTCTACAACTCCCCCATATAAAGTTTTTCTCTAAATGTAATGGTTTTTGAACTACGATTTTTCAAGTAAAATGTTGGAAAAAAAACATACACCCATCACAAAAGTTACTCTTGAATCCAAATAATCTTAACACCAGTGGATTTTTTTTTTTTCAACATACCGAAGACGTGTACCAAGTTTCATCAAAATCGAAGATAGTTGAGTTTGGTGACCGACCGATTTGGCGTCCCGCAGGGTCCCGCAGTGTCTCCCTAAGTGGGCAATATAGTCATAAATCCTCAAAACGTCTTTTCATGACCTAGTTTTGTAAAATCATGAAGTTTGATGTGTCACAAACCAGGTTTTGGAAATGATTTGAATATGGCGACTTCTCCGGAGAAACTCAGACTCCGACTCCAGACTCTTACTTAGGGTCACCCTAAGTGGTCAGTACAGTAAGAAATTCTCAGAATGTCCTCCGGAGCCCTAATTTTGCCAAATCTTGAAGTTTAGTATGTCGCACGCCAGTTTTGGATATATTTTGGCCACTTTCCTGGAAGAGCTCGAATTCCGCACGGCCAAAATCATGGAATTTGATACATCGCAAGTCAGGTTTTTAAAAATATTTGAATATGGCCACTTCCCCGGTAAAAAACCGGATCCTGCAGGACCTCTTTTAGGGGCTTTCTGATGACCTAGTTTTGCAAAATCATGAAGTATGAAATGCCACATGCGAGGTTTCGCATCTAAAAAAATATTTTGTCCACCATCCCTGGACAGGTAATCATCCCAGTACTCCCACCATAGAAGCCTAAACTAAGGCCATTTTCGATATAACCAGTAATTCACAAACAAGGATTATTTTGTAATGTATTGCAAAAACAGCATCAAAGTTCGATGGCTAACTACCCTAGCAATTATTTTCCTAACCATCTGATATCATATAAGTAACAAGTTCTGTTATCTCAGTTATCGTTTTGATTTCCGCTGTTATCGCATAACAAATTTAGTCATTACCATTGGAAAATTTGGTTATCATATGTTATCATTTTGAACACACAATTTTTTATCAACGTTAAGAGTTGAATTGTGAAACTATAAATACTTCCAGCAAATTTGAATAAGAAATTTTGCTTCAAATCAATTTTTTTTTTTCAGTTATTAGTATGAAAATTTGATTTCAAACTGATAACAGAATTTGAAGCTTTTTCAATAAATTTGCTTACAATACTGGGCTTGTTATCAAGTTGTTCGCAGTGATAACAAAATAAGTTATTATTATGCTATTCATCGAATTTTTTTGTTTGTAATTCATTCTGTTATTTTGGCTGTTTATTCAGACTCAACATAATCAGTTATCAAAAAATGATAACCTGGTCAAAGAAATTATTATCAATTTGGTATAATCCACTGCTCGGGTATAAAGAATGATTAATTTTAAATTAAACAAATTAACAAAAATTTGAATTTTTCTATCAAAGAGGGGTTGGGACGTACACTGATTGGCAAAATTAAGTGCCCACCTCATCGTCTTTTTTTCAATTTCTCTCATTTACTTGGTTCAAATTAAAGTAAACACTGTATTTTTTTTATTATCTTTTTTTTATATTCTTTTTAAGTTTCATTTATGGAATACTGCAAAAAAAGAAAGAGTTTTACTTAAAGAAAAAAAAATCAATTTGTGTTGAAAAAAAAACAGTGACAAAATAAAGTGCCCACTTCATTTAGGCTACAGAAAACATAAATTAAAGTAAAATAAAAGCATCCCCATCAAAAGGGAACAACAAAATTATATCAAGTTTTGTTATTCATTAACGCTGTTTTTATAACAGAGGTTGTTGGAATTTAGATCGCGGATGTTGTTAAAACAACATAAATTGTAACAAAAAGTCCTCAAGAGGAAACAAAATTACAGCAAATTAAGATATAAATATAACAGAAACAAAACAAGCATTATAACAGTTTTGTTACAATTGTTCAAAATCATATTAACCTGTGTTAGAAATAATTTATTTTTTGTTTCCGCTGTTTTGAATTCCGCTGTTATCGCATAACAAATTTAGTTATCACCATTGGCAAATTTTGTTATCATATGTTATCATTTTGAATACACTATTTTAAATGAACGTTTTAAGTTGAATTGTAAAACTATAAATATTTCCGGCATATTTGAATAAGAAATTTTTCTCTTAACAAAAAAGTTTTTTTAAAGTACATATTTGAAATGAGAATTTGATTTCAAATTGATAATATAATTTGAAACTTTTTCAATAATTTAGTTTAGAATACAGGATTTGTTACCAAGTTGTTCGCAGTGATAACAAAATAAGTTATTATTACTATATTCAACGAGTATGTTTTTGTTATTCATTCTGTTATTTTGGCTGTTTATTCAGCCTCAATGATAACATATTCAGTGATCAAAAAATAATAACCTGGTATTAGAATTTGTTATCAATTTGGGATAATCGTTTGCTCGGGTTGCTTTTCACAAGATTTTTAAACCCAACTCCCTCCTTGAAACGTGACGTTTTTAGTGGATTCCTCCTAATGAATCACCCCACCATGTCTCGACTTCGGGATCTCCGAGGTAATAAAAAAAAGTATCATGTAATATATCATGAAAATACGCCATCGGTGGTATAAAAATATTTTTATTAGCTTCAATGTGGTTTTAAAATGGCAAAAAAAAAACATGACCAAATAGTTTTATAGTAGACATTATGAAGATAGATTGGCTTTTTGGCAACACTGTGATTGTTTCCAATCGCCATATTGAAATATAAGATATAATTGATATGTGAAAAAATTAAAAAACCAAATTTTAAATGTGGCATTCTTGCATTCTTTTATATAACCTTATTGAATTCCATAAATCTTAAAAAAAAATTCACGAATAGTTTACCCAATATATTTGTTTAACTTTGTTTTTGTAGTCTCGCATAATCTTCGAGGCGCATTAATTTTCGGCTCTTATCGTGCCAATATTAACCATACAATTAAATGCGCATATTATTTGGAGCATGCTTCACTGTAAAAACTCAATTTTGTTTTGGAAATTTTGCTATTTAACAAAAGTTTTCGCAATACTTTACTTCTTTCTAAGATATAATTTACTGCTGAATGAATCAGAAGAGCAGATAATCGAATCGAGCAGAACAACAAAAACCAACCACGATATCACAGTGAAGTTTGTGGCCAAATGTGGCCATTTGGCCGTATGTTGGTTTTCATGGCAGCCTATAGGTTAATGAAGATTCTCAAGTGGTCATAACATCTTTCACTCGAACATTTATAGAGGTTTTATTAACTTATTTTTGGAACCGTCTATAGAGTGGGCCACTTTGTACTTATTTCGGCTTTGAAGAAGCACAGAGGAGGTGTTGGTAGACAAAACAGTTTTGAAGTCAGTTTTATCAGCAAAGCCAGGAGAAGTGCTATACGACTGGAATTAAACTAAAATTGTTACTTGGGACGTGCTCCACTGTGCGTTTGTATGAGTGAGCTCAAAAGAAAGGTTAATGAACTGGTAGATATCCGACTCGTTCTTAATAATCTGACGTGACGGGATATATGATACACGTGTTGACGTGATATACCTACAACGAAATATTATGTTTACATAGACGTTGATACTGCCTTAGATTCTTTATTTCATGATCGTTGTGGTCTTTGAATCTCTTACAATGGAAAGTTGACTCTTTTTTTTTATCATTTGCCACGTATTCATATCATTTTTAATATACTAAGCGGACCAATCTTTTCCAAATAATTATGGCTGCTCCCTGTAATCCCTACGTTGACATTTTCTAAAGTAGATTTGTAGACCCCTCATTACATTTTGTGCAATGGTGGAGGCGAACTTTTTGGTCACTTTCATCCATTGTTTCTTCAACTCTAGCTCGTTCTTAAGCACCTGGGACAATTTTCGATCTTTGGCCTTCATTATGGACCAAAATTTTACCACCTGACGAATCTCTGGTGAATTTGGGGGGTTGGCGGTTTTTGGTACAAAAACAACGTTATTGTCTCTGTACGAATCCAACGTCGATCGTGCGTAATGGCATGATGCCAGGTCCGGCTAAAATAATGTCTCGCCTCCGTGAGACCACAGGAAGGCAACAGACGCTTCTGGAGGCACTCTGTGCGGTAAAGTTCGCTGTCGATGGTACCCGTTGTGATGTACGGTTTACTCAGTTTACCGCATTGGCATATGGCCTGCCAGAGCAAATATTTTTTTGGGAATTTGTCAACTTTCTTCTTCCTCATGTGTTCCGAAACATCAAACCGTAGTTTGGCAACGTAGAACTCCAGTCCCGGTATCTGCTTTGCGTCTGCTTTGATGTAGGTCTCGTCATCCATAACCACACACATCGGTTTCGTTAACCACTCTCGATACAGCTTCCTTGCGCGAGATTTGGCCACCGCCAAACAATTTACTTCAAACTAATCATACCTAGATGTTCGTCAATTTTTACGCACGGACAAAATAGTTACACACGGATAAAAATTGTGCATTTTTTTCGAGTACAGGCCTTAGTCCATTACCCTCTTACTGTATAACAGTTAATAGCACTCCGTTCAGTTCACCCCGTTGAAGTGAATTTTTTTTAAACCAAGTGTCCGAACAAGTGACAACAACAAATCTTAAAGGTCGATGACCGCTAAATTGTGACTTGCCATTAGTGCTTATACAGTCGACTAAAGTTTTATATGGCATTCCAGAACAATTACGTAGCACACGGTTACCTGCTAGTCATCTGCAGACAGTTCTTATAACAGCTCAACAAACTGATGTGTAAATTTCACAAAATTCTAAGCGGTCATCCTCCTCAAAACCACAGAGGTAACTTTCCTGAAGCTTGAACGGTACTTGGTGATGGCAACCAAATTTGATGCTTAGAATTCGACGGCATCTGTCAACATTTTACTATCATCCATTCTCTGGAAAAACACACACACACACACACACACACACACCTGCATTATATTTAAAATCACAACCGGCTTTGTGAAAGCAAGTAACTCGAACTCCCATTGCACGTCGTTCCCCTTCATGCTCATTGAATATTCCACCGATGTTTGCTGTGTCATGTGACGGCAGAATTGAATTCCCCAACTATACTACGAAACCATCTTAGTCAGCAATTCTGGGCATGCCATTGAAAGCTTTATATCCTTTAGGTCCTGTCCTCTGGCTGAGCTAGTAGCTAGCTACTATCTACTGCAAGCCACCATCAAAAAGCACAGACTCGCACACGTGGATTCCTCTTCACTGGCAGCTCTCACACCTCGGTTGAATTCACAATTGAGTGCATTTCCACGTCCATTTCTATGCAGGTAGGGCTCCGTACATCCCACGTTGGTTATTGTCACCTTTCCTGCTGGTGAACTTTGGGGAGAATAAACCAACGGGACGGGTTCTGAAGGCGATGGTGGCGGCGGTGGTTTGCCATTCATTGCCAGCGGCGTAAATTGTTACAATATCCAGTTACGATTTTTCTTTCTTTCTGCAATCTCAGCAAGTTTCACCATTTAACTGGCCACGGGGCCATCTTGGAAGTGCTTTCTGCAGTAGCCAGGCAGCGCCATTTTCATGGTGAGGAATGCGTTGAATCTACGTGGGTGTTTTGTTTTTTTACTATGTTTTAGAATGTGCAACTTCAACTGCAAGAGGTAATTATGCAGGCAATTTTCCTTTTTAAGACATCCTGCTAATATAATTATCTCCTTCGTGGGAGTAACAGAAACCTAGGAGAATCACATTTTGCTTCTCATTTGAGCAATTATACAAGTTTGTGATTCTCAGGCTGCAATTTAAAATACTATCAAATCTAGAGGATTCATTGTTAAGTGACACCGCGATTACCTTGTCAGTTTTGTTCGACCGGTCATTAGGTCCAGCTGTATAAAAAGTTTCAACGAAACATGTTGACCATTGAAAATAAAAAGGTGGAGTATCTATTTCAAACAATCGGATATGCGTCTACGCATCCAGGATGATCCGCTTTTACAGTTAATCACAATATAACCACGAAATGTTGTATTCATTCTTTTTTATTGTGCTCCATTTTGTGGAATTTGTCGACGAGCCTGCGTTTAATAGATATCCCCTTACAATCATTCGCCATCCATGGCCCGGTGAATGGCTATTACCGACAGAAGAGCAGTTCATCCGAATCATATCGGTACATGACAAAGCGGTACATTTTTAATAGCATCTCGATGACGGCAACTGAACGCATGTATTCATATGTGAATTTATGTATTTTTTTTGTTCTTTACGAAATTGCCCAGCTCGGTGGTGACTGGTTGGCAGTGTGGTCTCCAGGAATCCATTCCATTGGTAAATTTATGAACTCACTTCCCGTTTCCGCTTGCTGTTGCCAGTCGTTTCCACCCAGATCGTTGGAGTTCAATTTTCCACGCGATAAAATTCCATTCAGCAACCGATTTATTGTTGAAAACGTGATAATTTGTCGCTTCTTTCAAATCGTGCATCATTGGGCGGTATCTATTGTCAACGGGAAATTTAGAGTCGATCTATTTACCACACGGCAAATGCAGCTGCAGATGTGATGGGGTTAAAAATGCCACTTTTCGGGAGTAACGGAATTCAGTCAGTACGTGGCGCAATTGACCGCGTAAAAGAGAGTATTTTTGGAACATTTTCTATAGTAATCCCGACCAACTAGAATGTGCGAACGTCCACGACAGTTGTTCAGAAGGTCATAAAAACATCCTGAAAATGGAAAGTACTGTTTGGTACTGCTCCATCTATGTGGTTCTCGGTGAAATTACACTAGTTCAGTTCAGTTATGGAGTAGCAACTACGAAGGCCCAGTCAATCAGCTATGAAAAGACTGAAACATTTTAATATGAAGTGAATCCATGCAAATTCTGAATATGAAGTGAGTCAATCTTGAATCACTTCAATACCTAGTTATTTAGTGCTCAAACATCTTAAATCACCCTAGAAATGCTTAAAAATACTTGAGTTAAAGTTAGAGACCATATAAATAAACAGTGAATTAGTCTTTAAATGTTTGGAATCATTTGAATATCAAGTAAATCATACATGTAAAATGTTGAATTATGTGAGCATGTGGTGAGCCAGTTCTAAATCACTTGGATATAGAGATATTATATCCTAAAAGATTAAATATCGACATAAAAAGTTTAATATCACTTACATATGAAGGTAGTCAAACCACAAAAGTCAACTTAACATGAAACAAAAATTTAAAGAACCTTAAATTTTTAAATCACATATAAAGCCCGATTCAAAGTTAATTTGGACGCATTCAAGTGATTATAACTCAAGAATTAAACAGCATGCACGGTTGATTAAAATGTCAAACAAAAAGGTATTTACTCAACTTTCAAACGATCTATTATTACATTTCACCGTTTCGAACGAACTGTCGCACTTTACTTGTGACCGATGTCATCATTATCTGCACAGTCGTGACTCTGTATACTCTGTGACTCCATTTTATAGCAAGATGGAATTAAATTACTGATTTAAATTAAGATTAATTATGTTATGCTTAATTCAGCATAACGATATAGGAAGAGTCAAAAACGCAGAATAATTTTTCAAGAAACTCGGGAAAATAAGAAGCTCCTTCCTACATAAATCCCATAAACAACACAATCCGTACTAATACAACAACGCCATACTAATAATGGTTTCCAAAGCTAGTTTTGGAAAAAGAGTTCATGCATTCCCTGAAACTATTAGAGTAGAATTTACACTATGGAAATTTAATGGAATTTAACCATAATCCAATCGAAATCCAATCCAAATTCAATCCAAATCCAATCCCAATCCAATCCAAATCCAATCCAAATCCAATCCAAATCCAATCCAAATCAATCCAAATCCAATCCAAATCCAATCCAAATCAATCCAAATCAATCCAAATCCAATCCAAATCCAATCCAAATCCAATCAAATCCAATCCAAATCCAATCCAATCCAATCCAAATCCAATCCAAATCCAATCCAAATCCAATCCAAATCCAATCCAAATCCAATCCAAATCAATCCAAATCCAATCCAAATCAATCCAAATCCAATCCAAATCAATCCAAATCAATCCAAATCCAATCCAAATCCAATCCAAATCAATCAAATCAATCCAAATCCAATCCAATCAATCCAAATCCAATCCAAATCCAATCCAATCCAATCCAAATCCAATCCAAATCCAATCCAAATCAATCAAATCAATCCAAATCAATCCAAATCCAATCCAAATCCAATCCAAATCAATCAAATCAATCCAATCCAATCCAAATCCAATCCAAATCAATCCAAATCCAATCCAAATCAATCCAAATCCAATCCAAATCCAATCCAAATCCAATCCAAATCCAATCAATCAATCCAATCAATCCAAATCCAATCCAAATCAATCCAAATCCAATCAAATCCAATCCAAATCCAATCCAAATCCAATCCAAATCCAATCCAATCAATCCAAATCCAATCCAAATCTAATCCAAATCCAATCAAATCAATCCAAATCCAATCAAATCCAATCCAAATCCAATCCAAATCCAATCCAAATCAATCCAAATCCAATCCAAATCCAATCCAAATCCAATCCAAATCAATCCAACCAATCCAAATCCAATCCAAATCCAATCCAAATCCAATCCAAACCAATCCAAATCCAATCCAAATCCAATCAAATCAATCAAATCCAATCCAAATCCAATCCAAATCCAATCCAACCAATCCAAATCCAATCCAAATCCAATCCAAATCCAATCCAAATCCAATCCAAATCCAATCAAATCAATCCAAATCCAATCCAAATCCAATCCAAATCCAATCCAAATCCAATCCAAATCCAATCCAAATCCAATCCAAATCCAATCCAAATCCAATCCAAATCCAATCCAAATCCAATCCAAATCCAATCCAACCAATCCAAATCCAATCCAAATCCAATCCAAATCCAATCCAACCAATCCAACCAATCCAAATCCAATCCAACCAATCCAAATCCAATCCAAATCCAATCCAAATCCAATCCAAATCTAATCCAAATCCAATCCAAATCAATCCAAATCCAATCCAAATCCAATCCAAATCCAATCCAAATCCAATCCAAATCAATCCAATCAATCCAAATCCAATCCAAATCCAATCCAAATCCAATCCAAATCCAATCCAAATCCAATCCAATCCAATCAAATCCAATCCAAATCAATCCAAATCCAATCCAAATCCAATCCAAATCCAATCCAAATCCAATCCAAATCCAATCCAAATCCAATCCAATCCAATCCAAATCCAATCCAGATCCAATCCAAATCCAATCCAAATCCAATCCAAATCCAATCCAAATCCAATCCAAATCCAATCCAAATCCAATCCAAATCCAATCCAAATCCAATCCAAATCCAATCCAAATCCAATCCAAATCCAAATCCAATCCAATCCAATCCAATCCAAATCCAATCCAAATCCAATCCAAATCCAATCCAAATCCAATCCAAATCAATCCAAATCCAATCCAAATCCAATCCAAATCCAATCCAATCAATCCAAATCCAATCCAAATCCAATCCAAATCCAATCCAAATCCAATCCAAATCCAATCCAAATCCAATCCGAATCCAATCCAAATCCAATCCAATCCAGTCCAATCCAATCCAAATCCAATCCAAATCCAATCCAAATCCAATCCAAATCCAATCCAAATCCAATCCAAATCCAATCCAAATCCAATCCAAATCCAATCCAAATCCAATCCAAATCCAATCCAATCCAACTCAATCCAAATCCAATCCAATCCAATCCAAATCCAATCCAAATCCAATCCAAATCCAATCCAAATCCAATCCAAACCAATCCAAACCAATCCAAATCCAATCCAAATCCAATCCAAATCCAATCCAAATCCAATCCAAATCCAATCCAAATCAATCCAAATCCAATCCAAATCAATCCAAATCCAATCCAAATCAATCCAAATCCAATCAAATCCAATCCAAATCCAATCCAATCCAACATCCAATCCAAATCCAATCCAAATCCAATCCAAATCCAATCCAAATCCAATCCAAATCCAATCCAAATCCAATCCAAATCCAATCCAAATCCAATCCAAATCCAATCCAAATCCAATCCAATCCAAATCCAATCCAAATCCAATCCAAATCCAATCCAAATCCAATCCAAATCCAATCCAAATCCACTCCAAATCCAATCCAAATCCAATCCAATCCAAATCCAATCCAAATCCAATCCAAATCCAATCCAAATCCAATCCAAATCCAATCCAAATCCAATCCAAATCCAATCCAAATCCTTTCAAGGAAAGCTTCCGTTGTCGTGGATTTCCACTAAAGTGAAGTCTGAAGATTACGTGAAGATGTTCAAAATAAGCTTGATTGATCACGGCGAGTCACTGATGGGTCCAGATTTTGTTTTTCAGCAAGATAATGTGGCCATTAACAGCTCAAAACTGACTAAGACGTGGTTTTCTGGCAAAAACATTGAGGTTCACTGGAGAAGCTGATTTTTTCCATGACATCCCGAAAAAATGGCTCGTAAACACATTACTAAGTACTCCTTTGTGTTGAATTTTGACTCTATTCGCCCTATTTTTTAGTTTTTTAGTACTGCAATGTAAAAAGTCCCAGAATACTTAATAATTTTAAACTGGCTTGATTGATAACTCATCTGAAAACATGTTTTTCAGAATTCAATTAAATGATCAGTAATTAAACATTCAAACATACACTGAAAGTTAATACTTGTTTATATTACAAAATCGAAAGTAATACTCACTAATCCATTCGTTGTTTTCAGCAACGAAACTGATTTGTTCTTTTTATGAAGAAACATTCGTAATTAATTGCACGCGCAACTGTCAAAAGCACGAAGCTTTTGTTGACGTAGAAAGAACATTCTTAGATTGTACGGAAACAATGCAAAGAGCTACGAATATTTTGTCACAAATTAAAAAGAAACGTCTCTCTGGTGGTTGCATGAAGGAATGACAGATCTACTTTATCGACTAAAAATGTAATTGACAAAAAAGCGCAATAATGTAGTATTGTCCAGGGGTTTTTTTTATTGTTTCAGACATGGGGTTCGAACCTGAATATTTGGAAATTGCTGATTCTATATCCGTGGTTGATCTCACTAGGCCACGCTGACTCGTGTAAACAATCTTGATTAATGAGCATGAACTTATAGCTCACGACAGCGCTTTGATTTTTATTTTGGGTTAGATAAATTATTTCCGCCCATACCAGCAGAAACACCATCGTGCATGAGTGCGGTATAAAAGAGAAGCAGCGATTGGCTGGTCATCACGAAGTTCATTTCGTGCATTTTACAAAAAGGTGTAATGATAGCATTTCACCAGATAAAAAGCATTATGAATGTTTCATACAATATACGAGACATTTGTTCTATGTACAAAATACATGTTTACGAAACGCGTGAAAGCTACATTACGAAAATAAATTTTCAGTGTACCTATAAAAAAAGCATGATGGTGGTATTTTTATCTCGCCGAGTGTAGTAAAATGGTATTTCACTAGAATTATTTAGCTACTTTCTTGATGAAATCAATGATGTTGGAGTCAAATTTATCATCAACTTAAGTACGGGACGGGTTTATTTAAACTCTAATCCCTCTGCTTACTTACTTACTTCAGAAACGAGCATTAGACTCAGAAAATGTTATAGCCATGGAATAAAGCTCCCAATTGCAGGGACTTATTAAGAGCATGCGGATTGCTTTCCGATCAAGAAAATGTTTTGATCAGCTCCGCAATCCGTAAATAAACTAAAAATATTGCATGAGTGCGATTCCATGCATGTGTGCGATGCCGAAATGAAAAAGGCCTGTTCACGATTTGCTGCAAACGTCACTTTCCCTCAACCCGCTCCTTCGTTTTACCCATCCGCTCTCGAAAACAATCAACCCAAACATGTCGATTGCTATGATCACAAACTCGTCTTCTATCAGATTATGTGACCAAACTTTTAGCTTGTCATTGATCTTTAGATTGGCAATGTGTTTTTCTTATTTCTTTACACTTATGGATATGTTAACCAAAGCGACTGTGACGACAAATGGGATGCTTCGTTTAAAAATAAACAAATCAGATACTCTCTTTGAATACTTTCTCTTTCATTCATATTCCAATCACCTTTATGGGTATGCTAGCCAGCACTGTTTTGTTTCGATCTGTACTAAAGAATGTCTCGAAAGTGTTATAATGGCGCTGTAATGAATGAATGAGAGTGATGCCGGAGAGAATCGCTCAATGTTAGATCAATGTAGCAGCCTTCACGTTACAATACCGGTGCGCTTTAACCATGGTTATTAAAGAAAAGAGAAAACATGGGCTCTTTCAAAAGCAACAGTGATGCCATAGCTGCCGATGAAGAGCGAAGCATAATTTATCGGTGAATACTGTTGGACAGCACCGAATTATATTTTTTGTTGCATGTGACAGTGCCAGAAGATGGACAATATAACCATAAGCATAGATCAACCTCAAATGACTGGAAGAAACATGAAATAAATAGTGATTTCAGATTATCTAAATATGAAATAAATTTAACTCAATTTTCGACATCACATTCTGGCAACAAGCCCAGATGTGAGAAGAAGCTGATGAAGATATTCTCTCCGGCACACGCGAACAAATGCAAAATACACGAAGGCAAAATTTGAGCAAACTTCTTCATAGGTAGGATGGAACTGGTGGTTTTCTAGATAATGTAACTGAAATCTTCAAAATGACAGTTATAAATTGGTAACACATTGAATCATTAGCCCAATAGAAAGAGCTTATGGTTGTAGCTATAAAAGTGACATAACTTGGAAAATGTAGGAGTATAAGACCTATTTTCTAACACCTGATTAAAACAGTCACCCCTGATTAAGCCGTTCCCTACCTTATCACACCAAAATATTTATTTTTAAGCTCGCGATCAATCATCATTAATTTTATCAGTGCCGACGATTCCATGAAATAACCATGAATTTAGCTTTATTTGTGTTTAATTTGAACTGTTTGTACTCCAACCACTTACTAAGAGAACGTAAATCTTACCTCATCAAAGTTTTAAGCTGCAAGACATGACACTGTATAATAAGCAAAAACATTATTGACGGATGTCACGCCAACTCGTCTTCGTGGTCGGTAACACCCTCTCAAAATCCAATGAAACTTTGTGGGTGCATGGACTACGCCTTTTCATGTAACTTTGCATATTTTTTTTCAAAATTAATGTAGACTACCATTCGAAAAGAGCTTCAGTTTTTGATAGATTTTTTGTAAAAAAACATAACTCAAAATGGACAAGACTCACAAAAAATGATTGGTATTGGTGACTTTTAGAAAATTGTCTGAAAGATTTCTGATTCAAATGAGTATCCAGAGAAATTACCGTTGTATGAAAAAGATTTATAAATTAAATTAAAAATGAATACGTGAACATGAACACATAAAAAAACAAAAAAAAAAAACCCCTACCAAGCAAAAACTTGTGAGTGTTAATTGACATAAACAGTATTTCGAAAATTCACATTACGTCGTGTTTGAATCGCTCCAAAGAATAATAATATCCTAACAAGCAGTTATGAATAACTTTTAACTATAAATTAGAAGAAAAATTAGTAATCTCCATTTAATAAATAATTCCAACTACCTTTGCTTATCTTCGACAGATACGCGTATTTCGTCTACAATGTGCAGACTTCTTCAGTGTCTCGTACTAATAACTCGACTGAAAGAAAACCTTCGCCACCTGCCGTATATATACTATTTTCTAAATACAAAACGTTTACCTATCATAATGTTGTTTATACCTATCTTATTATTAGTTTGTTTATACCTATCCTGAGTCAAAAACAAGTGTACTTAATATCTAACTCGCTTCTTTCTCATCTATACCTAACATACTTATTGTGTAGCAGCGTTACTAATTTTTCTTCTAATTTATAGTTACAAGTATTCCACTAAACAGCTCAAACCCTCTAGGATTCATAATGGCAACCCAGCCGTCAGAGCCCAACAAATTCATCGGATTGAAGAAAACCATCGCCGCACCATCGCAGGACGTAGCATTTCTGAAGAAATGCTTAAAATATAAAGTTGTACCAGTAAGTCATAGGATAAGAATACGAACATCGACACCCGCCATTATCGTCAGGAAAATGGAAGCAGAATTCATCAAAGACAGCATCAAACGACTATTCAACAAACTGGACCGGAAAACTTTGGAGTGCTATTCTCTGCACCTGAAGTTAGCCAAGGAGTATCCCGTAAAATTCCAGGAGTTCTTATCCCGAGTCAAAGTAGCAGAGGAATGCGAATCGAATAGGAAACGAACGATTCTCGATAGGAAACTCAACAAGCTGAGAATAGAATCCCAACAGACTCGGACCACACATCACACCAAGGAACAAGCCACACTTGAACCCACCATCAACACGACACCGGTGGTCCACTCCATTGAGGGACTGGTTGTCAACCGATCGACGACCGCATTCACGGAAGAACAACTGACTCATCTCAACAAAGGATTAGGATACGCGGTTACAACCAAGCCCGACGTGGAACAGATCATCATCGACGTGGAGACAGCAATTTCAAACACTCTTCCGACATCTTTACAAAACAGCGCCAGGACTATCACTTCGAACATTATTAAGGGCGGACAGAAACAAAAACACATCAACGAGAAGGAAATTCGCATCGTCAAGGAGTTAAAGTCAAAACCTGTTTATTACCTAAAAGCAGACAAAGGCAACAGAGTCGTCATCATGGATAAGGAGGACTACGACAAGCAGATGGCTTCTAAGATCAATAATGGTCCTTATAGGCAGCTTCGGGTAGACCCCCCTACCAAACATGGTGAAACACGTGGACAAAACACTAAAGGAGTGTAAAGCAGTATTAGGGGATGCAGCAGTCCGCCTTCGCGAACCAAACCCCATCCTCCCCAGAATTAAAGGCCTCCCAAAAGTCCACAAACCCGGAAACGAAATGAGGGAGATTGTTTCATCTGTAGGATCTCCAGCCCATAAGCTAGCAAAATGGCTAGTAAAAGAATTTCAAGATATCTCCGAGCAATTCCCAACAAGCTCAGTTCGCAACTCTCAAGAATTTGTACAACAGCTACAGTCATCAGGTCATATAAATGACAGTGAAGTAATGGTATCTTTCGACGTCACGGCCCTTTTCCCTAGCGTACCGATCAAGGACGCAATTAACCTTCTAGAAGATTGGCTTTTGAAACAGGGGGATGACACAACATGGAAGCAAAACGTGCGGATGTACCTTAAGCTGACTCGACTTTGCATGGAAGAGAACTACTTCACTTTCAGAGGATCATTCTATAAACAATTAAAAGGAGCCCCTATGGGAAATCCTCTATCCCCATTCCTCTGTGAACTCTTTATGGCGAATTTGGAGACAATCCTAAAAGCGAAAGGATTACTCCCAACTCGTTGGTGGAGATACGTCGACGACATCTTCGCCGTAGTAAAAAAAGACGATCTCTCCCTAATTCTTCAAGAAATCAACAATCTCCACTAAGACATTATGTTCACCCATGAAATAGAAAAGGATGGAAAACTTGCATTCCTCGACCTTCTAGTAAAGAGAGAATTATTGTCGCCATCTCCTTTAGAGTTTGAAATCTTCAGAAAACCCACAAACACCCAAAGAGTCATCCCATACACTTCAAACCACTCTTTTCAGCACAAATTGGCCACCACATGATCCACCGGTTGTTGACCCTTCCTCTCAATAAAACTGGAAAAGCCAAAGAATTAGCATATATCTTCGAGACTGCCAGACTCAATGGGTACGAAAAGAGGACAATTCAAGCGATCATCAACAAAAAAGAAAAACATCTTCATAGGAAATCACTAACAACCCTCTCAGACTCACCTGAACCCCTAAAACGTGTATCCGTCCCCTTCGATAAAGACATTACGCAAAAGCTTAAACCACGACTTAGGGAATTTGGCTTAGACTTAGTTTTTTCTAGTAGGCACAACCAATTAGCATCGATGTTAGGCTCCACCAAAGACTCAGTAGACACATTAGGCAGAGCAGGGGTATACAGAATCAAGTGTAAACACTGCAGTAAAATATATGTAGGTCAAACAAAGAGAACCTTGGCAACAAGGTTCAAGGAGCATCTAGCGGAGGTAACTAAGGCTGTCAAACAGAACGAGAAAGGAATTTTACATAACTTCAAATCAACAGTCGCAGAACACATCTTCACGGAAAATCACGACATAACGACGAATGACATCACAATATTACGGACTACATCTACACCATGGAAATTAGACGTCGCAGAAAGCTTAGAAATAAACAAACAACAGAACACAAATCTACTAAACAAAGACCAAGGCAACGGTTACACATGGCTCTTCAACTTACTACCCAAACGACATCAAACCCGACGAAGCGGAGCACCCGCTGCTACACAATAAGTATGTTAGGTATAGATGAGAAAGAAGCGAGTTAGATATTAAGTACACTTGCTTTTGACTCAGGATAGGTATAAACAAACTAATAATAAGATAGGTATAAACAACATAATGATAGGTAAACGTTTTGTATTTAGAAAATAGTATATATACGGCAAGTGGCGAAGGTTTTCTTTCAGTCGAGTTATTAGTACGAGACACTGAAGAAGTCTGCACATTGTAGACGAAATACGCGTATCTGTCGAAGATAAGCAAAGGTAGTTGGAATTAAATGGAGATTACTAATTTTTCTTCTAATTTATAGTTACAAGTATTCCACTAAACAGCTCAAACCCTGTAGGATTCAATAACTTTTACTTAAACGTACATTTTTGGTTCTGTTTTACTGATGTTAAGGGAAATTGAATGTTTTTTACCCTCTTCAAAGGTTAGTCTATATGACTATTGTTTCTTGAAGAGATGCTCAACACTTTCCATTCTCTATGAATGCTAAATTTTATTCGATTCTATAGGGGTGTTGAAGACCATAGCTAGACGAGTTTACGTGATACACGCTAAAAATAGAACATGAAAAAGTTGTAGTTAAATAAAAAAAAAATTCTTTAAAGTGCCATCTTGCAATGTATGACGAACTCTTATACAATTATATCGCTTTTATTAAGAAAAAAAATTCGTCCAATTCCAAAATAGATTTTTTTTTGCAAATTGAATTTTAATGTTAAAATATTTTTTTAGTGTGTTAGAATTAGTTTTTTTTTCAATTTTTAGGATTTTTTTTCATAGAGTTCAGACAATTTTATAAAAGTCACGTAAACATATAATTTTTTATGTTAGGTCCTTTTTTAGTTATGTTGATTTAAAAAAAATGGCTCAAAAAACTTAAGCCCCTTTCAAATGGTTGTCTAGATAAATTTTGAAAAAAACATTGTTTACACACCCACACAATTTCATAAGATTCTGAGAGAGTGCTACCAACCACTTGATGAGTTGGCGTGAAATTCGTCATTATTACATAATCGCAAGACCCGTCACATGTCATTACTGTATATTTAGAATGAAAAAAAAATGGCCCTAATACACTCCCGCTTGGTACGCTCCACAGGGGTCGATACTTAATCATTGATAGCAGTCTGTTCAGCTTTGACAGATAAATAGCTTTTGAATTATCTATATGCATAACCTACAGATTCAAAACGTTTGATTATTTTTAACAACAACGGCAGAGAAATCCTTTCAAAAGCACGTTTAAAAAAAAGCATCAGTAGAGACTTTACGTTTTAAGGTTTCTTTCAATGTTACTTACACTAAAAAAGTTCTAAAATAGGCTTCTTATGTTAATGGTACGAAACTCTTCGGCTTTAATCGTTACAGTGACTTTTTAGAATGATATTAACTAAAGATATTGTGATGGAATCCTAGAGGGTTTGAGCTGTTTAGCTGTTATTGTAAACAGCGCAATATTGTGATTGTTAACCTCAATGATTTCAATAAACTCAAACAAACTTATTCTCGAAATTTGCTTTTACCAATGTTGAATAAATCTGAATGTTTTCCAGCTAGGGGCCATGGAAATCAAGGTGCGGTAGCTACTTGGTTGAAATTTGTTAAAATGAGGTAATTAATTTCTTGTCACATCATGAAAATGCGTTGCGTATCGATGAAAATACTTATTCCTTGTTTAGAATCCGAAGATTCATCTCTATTTTTGTTTTGCTATGCCAGAGTCTGAGTATGTATTAACTTCATGGTGAACCCTGAATGCTTTAGGCACGAGAACACGAGCCAGTAATTTACTGCTTACGTTTGACTGTGATAGGAAGTGGGTGGTTCAATCATACCCCACGGCGCTATGTAATGCTTTCGGAAGTGCTTTGATTAGTGAGCTTCCGACGCGTGTATGCTCATTTCCGATGATTATCATTGAATTGCCAAGCTGTGCCAGGGTGACACGTGTATTCAAAATCAAATTATCTTGTTAGCTGATTTAGGAAAAAAGGCAACTTACTTTAGAAGTTGTAATTTGTCATCAACGGTCGTCCAAGGGGGATCACCATACATACCTATGTTTGCCGCCCACACGCCTTGAATGGAACATTTTGTTTTTTCGTCCAAGGAAGCGTTTTTATCAAAGCCAAAAACAACGCATTTCAGCGCCTGCTGAGTGCCGTCGAAATGCCTTCACCATAACAATGCTATGGTTATCATGCCTGCTGCAGTATTTATGTAGAATGGAGGTAGACCGGACATTGAAGCAAAATCACCCTGCTTTAGTGGGACGACGACAGCTGATTGAAATGGATGTCAGTCGCAGTTACAAAGCATCATGGATGATGGCTGGATGATGTGTCAGAAGTTTTTCATTCTTCCCAAGCAAATAATGTTTTTCTGATGTTTTTCACACTGTTCTGAACCGTGGGAGGAACATTCTCATATGGATTTTTTTTTCGGTGTGTCTCCAGTTGAAACGGTAATCAACGAAGCGGGTTTTGGTAAATTTTGAACTAGAAAATCGAGTGCTATAAATCAATCTCCAAAAACGATTAACTTTTTTAACACAGCACTTGTTTCTCGGTTGTATGACCTTCGGATGCTGAGAGCGATTAGGTGACGATTGATTCCCGTCTGACTCAGCTCAGTCTAGCGGAGGGATGCGAACGTCGATCTTGGCACTAATGGATATTGATGACAAATAATCTAGATTTATTTTCCTCCTATCTAAGCATTTCGAGGTTAACTGCCCCGTCTGGTCTGGTGCGAATTGAAAGTAGGTCAAGAATGTGAAGCGTGTTGGGATTTGTTCGACGGGCGAAAGTGTTCTATCTTTCAATGCTGCTTTGAAGGATGATTTCATCAAGACTCACCGACTCGAACCTGCGACATCAATTAGATTGAATGTTGTGGCTGTATCAGTTGAGAGTGATGAAATCAAACAAGAGAGATTCTGTTTTAGTGGAACGCAGTGCAGCGTTTTGATCAACGTGCGTTTGAACTGCTAAGACTGTTTCTGACCTTCATAAATCGAAAATTGATTGTCCTCAACTGTTGTCGTGTCTAAACATAAATATTCCCTATCGTCAACTTCGTTCGTCTTCGTTCCTTTTTCTACATGGTGCTCGAACAAATTACGGGCATAACGAACCATTTGCAAGTATGTGTAGATCCTTCAACCGCTGTTCCAATGAATTTGACTTCAATGTTCCTCGTTCCACTCTTCGAAAAAGATTTTACAAAGTACTCGCACCTCCACATAACAACACACGTTAGATTTTTTTTTTTTTCATCATATATTTTGTTTTCAATATCGTTGTTGTTTTCATCATCATAAAAGTAGTAGAAATCTAAGTTTATCTGCTTCAAGGTTAGAAGAAAGGTGATTCCAGGTAGTTTAGATGCTGTTGCATAATAAAGTATTTTAATTTAATTCTAATCTAATATAATCTTATCTAATATAAACGCAGCCAGTACGAGAAAGTATCCCGGAAATAATTGGGTTAGATGACACCCAATTATTATTTTGTCAATATTGATGCTTGCAGCAAATCAATGACATGATACAAGCGTCAAATTGGCCAGGCCTACTGCGTTGCATTGACTGCAAAAGATGAATCTGTAAAATTAGTTATATTCAACGCATTTTGTGAATCTACGTGGGAAGAAGGATGCGTGGACATACTGTACCATGCGCTTCGAGGTAAAAATAATAAAATTATATTAAAATAGATCATGGAAATCCGAATAATAATAATAAAAATGTATAATCAATATGCAATGTTATAAAGAAAAGTATAAAGCATAAAACATAGTGAAGTTATATTATAATATAAAATGATAATAACAATTACACAAGTCTGCAGATTGTTGTCCAGCTGCAATTGTAGAAGGGTTTGGGTAGCCATTATGAACCTAAAAACTTAGGCAATGTATCAAAGCCACGAGAAAAATTATTTTACCAAAATTGGGCAATCCATGGAAGCCCTGAAATTATATATAAAGAATTTTTCATCGAAAATGTCGATGTGCTGTTCCGTTTCTCTACACTACACTCATCTGTAGTGGATCTCATAGATTTAATTGATGACATTCACTGGTTGGTCAGTTCGAGAAAGCATCTTCAAAATAAATGGGCAAGATGATGTCGGATATGTTTTTCTGTCATTATTGAAGCTTGTAGCACATCAAAGACATACACCGTGTCCGATATATTCTCATACACTTTTTCCTTGCATTGGTGTCGTGCAACTACTCAACATGCTTCACGTATGTGTTGGTGTAGTTTTGCACAATGTTTATACAATTTTCGGTGTTTATCTTTTACCAGCGATGAAGGAGTTTTGTGGTGTGGTGATAAAAAAGTTTTTGAAAGTCGAGCGCCCGGGCACTATTTTTAGAAATTTGAAAAACCTCGGAGTAAAGCGGGATTTTGTGGACTGAACCATCCGTGATTCCTGCTCTTTGGATGACCGGAAGATATCCGGTCGTACTCGTACGGTGCGGACTGCACGAGTTGTTGAAGTGGTCAGGGATCGGATTAGACGAAAATCACAGCGCTCTGTACATAAAATGGCCGCAGATCTTAATGTTTCAAGATCGTCAATACACGATATACTGCAAAATGACCTCAGATTCCAAGCTTTCAAGAAACGTAAGGTTCACGGAGTTTCGGAACCTTCCAAGCAGAAACGAATCGAAACAGCAAGTCTGCTTTTGTCGCAGCACGTTGGGATAGAATTTATCTTTTTCGACAAAAAGTTATTCGTCTTGCAACAATCCCACAATATCCAGAACGACAGTTTGTGGGCTCTCTCTTCGAGAATTGTTCCAGAGAGTGATAGGAATATTCAACGGTTCCAAAGTGCTGCGTCAGTGATGGTTTGGGGAGGAATTTGCAAGCGAGGCAAATTACCACTGGTTTTCATCGAAAAAGGCGTTTAAGTGAATGCCGTATATTATAAAACGGAAGTTTTGGAGAAATTTGTCAAGCCACATGTACAAGAGGTGTTTGGAGATGATCACTATGAGTTTCAGCAGGACGGAGCGCCACCACATACTGCAAATCGCATTCAGGGCTGGTGCCGAGAAAATTTGACCGACTTTTTGGACAAGAATGAATGGCCTCCCAGTTCACCAGATCGTAATCCCTTGGATTATTTCGTATGGTCATACATGCTGGCAAAGGTAAATGACCACAGGGCGTCTAATATGAACCTATTCAAAACCGTAATCAAACGAATTTGGGACGAAATGCCGATGGAAGTCGTGCGTGCCGCCTGTGACGGTTTTGAAAAACGTCTGGAGTTGGTCAAGAAGGTTAAGGGTGTTGTTATTCCAAAATATATGCTGTAGTTGATCAGTATTATATTGCAATATAATGGGTAAAATTATGATAACTTAGTTATCAATCAAATCTGGATTGTCGATTTGAAATAAATAGAATTTTATTTTGTATGACGGTGTAATACAAGCGTCATAGCGGCTTAGCCCACTACGTTGCTCAGCCGCAAAGAAGATTCCGTAAAATTGACATCGTTGTTTCTCCTATATATCCACTGTTCTAAGTGTTATGTGTTAAACGTATACTTCAAATACGTATAAAACATGTGAATATTTTATTGTCAAATACGATGAAAGAAATTAAATTTCAAAAATTATTGCTGAAATAAGATTCTAATTCTTCTCAGGTTGCCCTTTCCTCCTGTTGCATTGGTTTGGTAAGCAATAATAATTCTACAGAGCATGCTTAGCTAATCAGTTCAATAAAAATGGAAAATATAATGGTTAGCCAGGTAATACAAAATTGGGAAGAGTTCATTAGATTGATACTTTTGGGATATTCATCAAGAAAATTATTACCAAATAATAACGTTTGCATTAAAAAAAAATGGACAAAAATTGCCGATATTTCATGGGTTTACCTTCACGCGCACTGACGAAACTACCCATGTAGCATCAATCATAGTAACCCATGCGTCAGCAGAAAAAATTGACAGCTCTATCAGTCGAACTCTAATCGTGATGGCAAAAACAGTGAAGCAACTCCGCTCAGAAGTGTGCGCGTTCAAAGAACCGCACCCCCGCGTTTAAAACGGGCATCGTGTAGCACTTTGTGGACGCCGGATACGCCCGTTCCGGAATCTACAACATCTTGGCACTATTGGACAACAATCAGAGCATCGAAAGAAAGCCCGGTTCCGGACGGCCAACGATCTTGAGTGACAAGAAGCTCCAAAGGATGTTGAAGAGGAAGACCGAGGGAAAAGTGGCTACATCACTGCGTGTGCTTGTCCGGGAAGTCAGTTCAACCGGCCAAACAGTGAAAAAGTATCGGGCAAACATGAACATACATGTCAGGAAGCAGAAGTCACGTCCACTGGTTTCGGAGATGCAGTCAATGACGCAGCAGCTGAATAAGATGGTCAACTCGATTATCCCGGCGAATCACGACGTGGCGATGGTGATGCACGATGAGACCTACCACACCCTGGATGGCAACCACTGGCAGGGCAGTTCGAATTCTACTTCCCCCACGAAGGAAGTGAGCTCCGAGGTGAAGTTCATTTCACACACCAAGTTCCCCAAGAAGGTGCTGCTGTGGCTGACAACCAGTGAGAAGTCAAAGCCGCCTAAGGATGCCAAAGGATGTCAAAGCTGCTCTTTTTTCGCTCCAGACTGACCGTGAACGGGGAAATTTATAGTACGAAATGCCTTCCGGAAGTTGCGTTGTTCATCAAGAAATATCATAAGGACAAAGATCTGGCGTCGGCCCACTACTCAAAGCGATCGTTGGAGAAGATGGAGCGGCTGAATATCGATGTGGTACCCAAGTCGGCGAATCTGCCCAACGTCCCCCAGCTGCGTCCCATCGAGAATATCTGGGCCAATCTGAAGCGTAAAATCTACTCCTCTCTACTATCTCTAATATATGGAATATGATCAGACAGAATTATTCACTACTAGCTCCATATGAACAACTGGTATACGAATAAGAAACCCGTCTGGCGTGAGGAGTCTCCCGCCTAAGAGATACTCGTCATCACTAATGCCACCAAAGCAGTGTAAGAAAAAAGAAAACAAATTTGTTAGAAAAGGGACACGCAAATAATCACCCAATTTTTTTTAATAAAACAAGATGATTGTTGCGGACAGCTACCCGAGCAGGACCGAATAACTTGATAACTGGCCTTGGTATTTAGGAGCTCAGATTAAGAGGTAAAATACCTGAGGATAATACCCTAAAATTTTTCCCACAATGTTATGCGAATACCAAATTGAGGTAAGACAATACCAAAATAGTACCCCTAAGGTATTCTCAGGTATTCAAAATAACAAGTTTTGCTATTCGAGAGATATTTTGCTTGCAATTCTTAGGTATTTTGCTTAGGTATTTGACCTCTTAATCTGAGCTCTTTAATGCCAAGGCCTGTTATCAAGATCAAAATTAGGTATTCATATGTTGTTGTCTCCTGCTCGGGTATACTCTTAGGTCATCAACGCTATTTGCAAAATAGATTATATTTAGGAATATTTCACGGACCTAGAAAAAAAGCAGTGCGCCTCTATGGCAACGATGGAAATAAATTGCATAGAGCAATGGGCAAGAACGTTTAAATATAATGTAAAACATTTTATGAATGTTTACTTATCTTGATCTTGCTTCGTTGCTGATTCGAAATTGTATAGAAACCCGACTGAACAAAGACTATCAGCATTGCCGTTTTGACCTCCATGTCAGTTGTATTAAATATGTGTTCCTAGCCAAATCGTTACTTCGATGCGAAAATACTACCACAATTCTCCGTTTTTTCAAATTATTGGAGAACAAAGTACACTTTACCAACGTACCCTCTGACAACTTGAAAATAACGCGTAATCGGACATTTTATAATACTATTAATCCCGGGGCTTTTTGAAATGCATGATGAGCTAGCTTCATTGTTCAAATTTTTGAAGCCAAATTCATAAAAAGAAAAATGATAAAGTTGTTACCGTTGAGATTATTTACCCTAGTTTTGTATTAATAAATAAATAAATGTTAAGTTGTTAGTAAAAATTAAGTGTAAATGTTAGTAAGTGTTAGCAATAAAAATTATATTTATACTCCGTAGTAGCCATAAGTAGAACAAAATTTGTAAACACACTTCACATAGAAACACACACCACATTATGAAGTGAGCCAAAAACGAGTGTTGCCATAAAAGAGAGTCAACCAGAACCCGTCAAAATGAGATATGATATGGATGAAAGGGATCAAGGGGATAAAAAGGGGGGACAGGCTACGGGGTAGGATAAGCTCTTTCTTATCCAGAGCTTCGAAGCAGACAGTTGTAATAAAGTTAGTACAGTGAGGAAAACCCGAAATTAAACGGTGCACCAAGCCACCACGTAATTGTACCAGCAATACCACTGATAGCACAAAGAAAGTTGGATCAGGTAAGAGCAAGATAAAGCTCATAGTTAAAACATTCGATCGAATGTCCCCCGTAGCCACACTAATGTCCCCATTCTACCTTCGTGATACCCCAGGACCCATTATTAACGGCATAATTAAGCTTGTCAGTCCGGAGTGCATATTTGCCCAACCCATTATCATCACGTTCATCCCACCAGCGTCGGATCCAGTCAACGATCGACCAGGATATCAGACGACCCAGCAGGCAAACCGTCAATCTAGCGTGCGTATTGTGCGACGTAGACAGTGCCAGTCCGTCGACCACGTGTCTTAGCAGCTCACCACCGGCCGGCCGCAACGTTCTACACTCTACACACCCACACAGTCCGTAAGTCGAGTAATAAAAAATAGATAATTGGCTAGAACAAGTGCTTTCTTTTGGTTCCTTGATCGGGTATTTATCTATGCCCACAGCCGACCCTGAACGATAACCGTGTCAAGCTCGAGCTGCCGCCAGAATAACAAAAGTGGTTATTGTTAAACCCACCCTCAGCGGTCCCCGTGGCTAGACCAGGGATCGAGGGCTTAGGAAGGAGGTCCGTCTGACCCCTTTTTAACAAAGTATTTGATTAAATACTATAGTAATAAACTTAAAATCATACATTAATTGATATTTTATGTATTTTCCGTGCGTGGAGTAACGATTATGATGTAGAAGGAGATGATCGCTCATCACCATGAGGGACCAAGAGTGAACATTAATGTTTTTGGCTAGAATGAAAGATGTAAAGAGAAAGTTCCGTCAGTGTGCGGCAGGCTGGAAATAGAACAGATGTTTTTATTTAGGAAAATTGAGCAAATGGAGCGCTCGGCAGCAGCAGCACATTCGTCGCCCGTCTGCAATAGATCACTGATACCTATAAGATAAGTTTTGTTTCTCGCTATTCTGAATTCATTTTAATCGTATAGTGTGTGAGAGTGTGTGAGAGTGTGTAAGAGTGTGTATGAGTGTGTGAGAGATTGTGCTTAGCTTTAGTTTGTTAATCTGTGATTGATTGCGTAAAATTGCGTTAGTGGTTGAGCGCCAAAAGCTCCCACGAACGAGCCATCGATGGTTTATCGAAAGATGAATCATCTATAGCGCAACATGAAGGGGTAGCTCTTAAAGTTACCCGACCGTGTGCTTATACAGATAGTTCATCTGGTATTCGGGTTGTCTATTTTCGGGTTGTCTATTTTCGGCCCAAAACGAAACCAATATTTAGCAGATTTCAAACGATCTGACGAAACGATTCTCGGCCGTGACCGAGATAATTAAGGTGAGACCCAATAAACTAAAAGTCGCTGTGTCCAACCTTAAACAAGCTAACGAGATTGCTGTCCCTCATTTTTTTTCTCTGCTCGAGGTATTGAGATTGAAGGTTCAGATACTGGATGTGCACCAATTAGGCACAGTATCGACCAATAAGGGCGATAAATAGTTCACACCGTCAGACTCGTTTCACGTGACCTTCTCTGGCACAGCCCTTCCTCAACACGTCGAGTTGGGAAAACTTCGACCACCTGTGCGGTTGTTTGTACCTTGGATCATGATCTGAGAGAAATGCAAGCAGATGGGACATACGACCTCCCATTGCAGCAATAAGGCACGCTGCTCCAACTAGGAGGAGAGACAAGAGGATGGCGCCTGCGCAGACAGCACACCAAAATGCACTTTCTGTAATGGAACTCCTCCTAATGCTCTCTCATCGTGCCCAGCGTACAAACAACGCGGGGAAAAATTAGAACGCTCGCTAAAACAGCGTTCCAGGCAATCTTTCTCTGAAATGGTGAAAAAAGCCTCACCATCACCCAATGCCAATACAAATGCCTTTGCTCCTCTGTCAGATGACGAGTCTGACTTTAATTTGGCTGAAGAGGGAACATCAGCCAGTTTTCCAGAAGGTGTTTCACGGAATCGAAGACGCGTCTGCCCACGGAAAGTTGCTGAGCAGGAGCCCAAAATCAGCCCGCCCATTTTAAGGAGAGATGGAAAAAAGGAAAATCCAATTCCACCTGGTTTCCGTAGTACTAACTACACCCAGGAATTTCCATCTCTCCCGGGGACATCCAAAACCCCTGACGCCCCTATTTTAAGAACAGAAGCCCCCTTCTCAAGTGGGCTGTTCTCATTTGATGACATTGCCAAAGGTATCTTTAAGTACCTCGAAATTTCTGACCCTCTCAAAAGCATTGTTTTAGCAATGCTTCCAACAGTGAAGACCTTTTTGAAGCAATTAACAATTAAGTGGCCCCTCCTTGCAGCTATCATTTCCTTCGATGGATAATTTTCCAAATGAGGTCGGGGATTTGATCACTGTTCTACAGTGGAATTGTCGAAGTTTGATTCCTAAATTGGAATCATTTAAATTTTTAGCTCACACTACCGGTTGTGATGCATTCGCTCTTTGTGAAACATGGCTCTCTTCCGAAATCAATCTTCCGATTCATGATTTCAATATTATTCGTCTTGATCGTGAGGATTCGCGTGGAGGGGGAGTACTTTTGGGGATCAAAAAGTGCTACTCCTTCTATAGAGTGAATTTTCCTCTTATTCCAGGTGTTGAAGTTGTCGCATGTCAGGCTGTTATTAAAAATAAAAGCCTTTGCATTGCTTCTGTATATATTCCTCCAAGAGCCTCCATTAACCGAAAACAACTCTCAGATATTTGTTCGGTTCTTCCTGCTCCGCGGTTGGTCATGGGAGATTTTAACTCTCACGGTACAGGCTGGGGAGAACTGTACGATGACAACCGATCTTCCCTGATATATGACCTCTGTGACAACTTTAATATGACAGTTCTTATCAATGGAGAAGTAACACGTTTGGCTGGTACATCCTCAGTTGGCAGTAGATTAGACCTCACACTTTGTTCGAATTCATTATCGTTGGATTGCACATGGAATGTGATTCAAGATCCCCACGGTAGTGATCATTTGCCCATAAAAATTTCGGTTACCACCGGGATCAATTCGTCGAAATCTGTCAACGTCACGTATGATCTTACCCGCCACATCGATTGGACAAAGTTTAGGACAGCAGTAGATGAAGCCGTAACGACGGTAGAAAGGCTTTCACCGCTGGAAGAGTATAACTTCCTCTCCAACCTGATCTTAGACAGCGCGCTTCAAGCTCAAACTCGACCAGTTCCAGGGACGTCATCTCGCAAGAAACCTCCTTCTCCATGGTGGGATCAGCAATGCACCGAGGTTTACCGTAAAAAGTCCGACACGTTTAAAGTATTCCGAAGACGTGGAACACCTGAGCACTTTGAAAGGTACATGGCTCTCGAACGCGAACTTAAGAGCCTCATCAAGGCCAAGAAACGCGGTTACTGGCGAACATTCGTGAACAGGCTATCGCGCGAAACGTCGATGAGTACTCTTTGGAACACGGCGCGAAGATTGCGGAACCGAGCTACGAACAACGAGAGCAAGGAGTACTCGGACCAATGGGTCCTCAAGTTCGTGCGAAAAGTGTGTCCAGATTCTGTGCTCATTTATAACGGGTGGGGCTGAGCGACAGCAATCTCTCTGAGTGTGGACAAAGCTATCAGGACGCAGATCACGTTAGTTGGTCTTGTGCTGAACATCGTCGAGTCGGATCTGAGCTTTATGATTCCATTCGGGCTAGAGGTAGACAACTCAATCTGCCAATTCGAGATATTTTGACTGTACGTGATTTTGAGTACATGAAACTCATTTATGTGTTTTTGACTAACATTAGCCTTAGATTGTAGTTAATTTAACCTGTATGTTTACTATAAGTTTTAAAATCTGTTTATGTGTGTGTTTATATTATTTTTCAAAAAATGTTCAAGTCAAAAGAAAACCAATAATTGTGTAGTTATAAGTGTTCAGATAATTAAGAATTTAATTTTAATGTGTTATGTATATCATACTTCAAATTACCACCCTCTTCCCCATCCGTAATTTGTAATTCCTATTAACCTCAAGACGGCCGCGAGTAATCGGTTCTATCCCTCTAACTATAGTTTTAAGATAAATGATGTAAAAAAATATGACTATTTGGCTTTTTAAAGTTTATTTGATTGAGCCTATTCAAATAAATGGTCAAAAAAAAATTGTCAAGGTTCGCGAAGAAATACCTGGTGGGGTGGCCATCTGTACCTGTTGCTTGAAGAGCAACGTTTACATTGCGACCGGAATCGACAACCAGGAAATTTATCTGAGCGAGTGCCTACATGAACGTCTACTGCCTTTCCTGAAGCGACACATTTGTTCCGTTCTATTTTGGCCCGATTTGGCACCTTGCCATTACGGAAAAAAGCCCATGGAGTGGTATGCTGCCAACAACGTTCAAGTGGTACCAAAGGACAAGAACCCTCCCAACACACCAGAGCTCCGCCCAATCGAACAATATTTGGCCATCGTTGAGCGGAACCTTTCGCATTCGGTAAAAAAGGACACTTAGCTAAATATTTCTCCTGTATTCTGTATTAACTAAAATTGAAAAAGAAATAGAATTTGACTTATTAATAAAAACTTTGTTCGACTCACACACATGAATGTTTAACCAAACTTGGCCGGAGCACCCTTTAAACGGAATACGCGTATCTGTCAAGATAAGCAATAAAGGTAGCTGGAATTAAATGTAAAATACTTATCTCTCTTCTCATATTCTAGTTACACTTATCTGTTAGAAGAAAATACTACGACCCTGGTCAACAACAATCTACTAAAGAAGTCCGTCATTGTAGCTTCTCTGAAAATTTTCCGGGTCCTGTACTCTTGAAAAGAACGAATATTTTTGTTCCCAGCCTCCAAGGTCTACTTTTTTTTAAAAAAAAAAAAAGACCGTGCGTACCGTAGCTGCTACTCCGTAACCAATCAGAACTAGTATAATTGCACAGAGAACCACATAGATGGAGCTTGGGAGTAGCTTTACATCTACAATGTATAAGTTCACTAGTTCATTCTATTTATAGATCAGTACCGGCGCCGGCCATGTCCTCGCGGTCTTTGGGGAGGGGGAGAAGGATGATTAGTGTGACAATCATTGGTTAGAGACCGTGTTTACCTCTGCGTCTCCACAATTGTCAAGGGAAGGATAGATTTGTGTTAGTGAGGCAGGTTTATTTATAGATCATGGATTCACTGTGGTAAGTGATGCGATCAATGAAAGCGCAGTTGACTGCTTTTTATTTTAAATCTAGTGGTGATAGAAAGAGGCAAGTGACAAATAAGCAAGGAAGCCTAGGATTGAAAGGACGGGCCTAGGATTGAACTCCCGACCATCTGCTCAGTAAGCAAAACGGGTAACCACTGAGCTACCCAGCCACGTCAGTTCCCAGGTTCTACTCGGAATAAACTCTCATAGGGAACTCCAGTGATGCCATCACGTCAGCTCAGATATTTGTTTTCGAACATTTGGGCTGCATTAATCGCGTACAACCTAAATTTTTCGATTACGATTTCACAACCAGATGCCAGCGTCGATAAGATGAGTGCAAATTGTTCAATTTAATTGCGATCGAACCCTGTGATAACCAATACTGCAGAAAGGTTGTCAAAGAACATTCGACGGTATTTTCATCGTTCCTTGAGCCCAAACCTTGTTTGATGACATCCACCAACAATCCAAGGTCTGTTCTCAATCCATTTTGAATATGCGTACGTTCAGCCTAATGGCGTTAAGCCTAATGACATTTAGCCTTATGACACACCAACGCATCACGTATTTTCGAAGTCCGCGAAATGTCATAATCGTATTGTGACGTAAAATGTCAATCCACGCTCATGGGACGAATGAGTGAATTTCCCAGAACATGACTACCTGAGATGTTTATCCAGATTTCCATCCTCCGAAATCCTGCCAGAAACGCTGTTCGCAATGAATATTTCTGAGAAAAATGTACTCATCTTACTGTGGGCGTTAAAAGCAAAGGTAATGGTTTTACCTCCCCTACTACGTGGTCGATGAAGGTGTAGAAAAGAACTGGAACAAGCTTAAAGCAGTGCAGTTGTTTGAGATTTTGCTATTGCTTTTTCTTACGTTTTTCAACGATTTGGTGAGTTGATCGACAGAAAATCTTCTTACCTGATTAATTGAGCTGTGGTATTACTTCTTACGAATAATTATCAAATGATTCAATTGAAAATTTCTTTATTATTCAACTCATGATTACTTGTCACAAAATTATGCTACCCACCACTGCTTACGTGAAAGAAGTAACCTTTTCTAGGTATTACGCATCCTTGTTGACTATCCGAATGCGGTGACCTTTCCACGAGCGGTTTGTTTTTCTTCTCAGGTAGTGTATTATTTGCCATGATTATGATGAGAAACGTAAATATAGACGAAGGAAAATCCCGCTGTCAATAAAACAACACAGAACCAGCAGATGAGATGGAGTCCGTAATAAAGCTAGCTGAAATGTCACAGTTATCCAAAACCTATTACTTCACTTCCTAGCCTCCAACGTTATCAGATGCTTGAATGCCAGATGCAACGTAACTTCTAAGCGGTATTGCAAATCTTCGAATTTGATTTTCGTTGCCAAACGAAAATTTCTCACGATGTGGATTATCATTATTTTATTGCTAATCATCGCATACCGAGCACCGATGCAATTTCTCGACCCTCCACTGAAAGGCAAATAGGCAAACGGGTGCCTTCCACTCGAACGCTCGGGGGCGAAATTTTCCGGATCAAACTGGTCCGCATCCGGTCCCCAAATATCCTTGCGACGATGTAGAACGAAAAAGTTGAACGTAAATATGTTGCCCTTCGGAATGTGGCACCCATCCAGTTCGACATCGGCCAGATTCACTCGGGCTATGGTTGATCCCACCGGCGCCAGACGCATACTTTCCTTGTAGAATTTATCCAGAAATATGAGCTCCTTCAACGAATCGGCTGTCAGTTCCTGATCTGGATCAGGTAGTTTGGACTCGATTTCCGAGAAGAGCTTATCCTGCAGCTCCGGGAACATCGCCAGAAAAAGGCAGGTGTGGGCTACCATCTGGGCAGAAGTGTCGTAACCCTGGTGAAAGACATATTTGATTTATCAATAAACATTAGTTAGAAAGGGACATACCGCGCCCATGATGGTGAGGACTTGCTCACTCAGGTTTTGTTCGTTGAAGTTTGTTTCGGATTGATTACCCAATAGGACCTGGTCAATGAACAACTTTGGTCGTCGAACCTGATAGCCGTCATCGGATTCCAGACTTTCTGATTGTGTACCAATGACGCCGCGTCTCTCTTGGATAATCTGGCAATATTGAAAAGACGGAAGATGGTTATTCAATAGTTGACATACGGTGAGGAATCATCATTGAAAAATGAAGTAGGGCGCAAACAATCAATACTCAAAACAAATGTAAACATAACCAGGAAGGTTATGGGTTATCTCATGCATTTAAGTGGGGTCAACTTTTATTGTTGATGGTAATCTTTGCACTGGGATGGAGTCGAACTGGTTAAAAATCAACTAAAGAAGATTCGTTGGTTGCGGATTACTTTTCAGCTTTTCTTAGTTTTTCTGTTTGAACTCCAGGTAGAAGCTATCAATTTGAACAAAGCGCAGAAATAAAAAGAACTAGATGCTCACCATTTAATCAAAAATAAAATAAAAAACGTAGATTAATGTTGCTGCTGTTCAGAAATGCTGTTTAAAAATCAATTGGTTATCACTTCTTTTTCAACTAGCACATCTTTATTTGATATGTTACATTACATTTACGTCTGTATTTAAAAAAAAATGGTAGGTTGTGAACAAGTCACGAGCGCATAGTTAACGGTTGCGTTTTAGTATTTTACTCTTTTGAAGTCACGACCACTAACGTTAAAAGGGCCGTTTGTTTGTTTTTACATCGGAAGATTCGCCCGGTATACCTAATTCATACATTTCTTTGATATCCGATTATTCAAAGTGAACAATTGCTTGCGTTATTTTGATACACTGTTAAGTGTTAAATAGTAAATTTTTAAACACATTGGCGTTGTGCCTTCCAATAGCTAGCTGCTAAGTGATGAGAATATGTGCAAGTGAGAAATTCATATCAAACGAACTCTTCCTCTGGACAATTTGAATTAACCGTTTTAAATACAGACAGATTTTGAATAATAACCATAGTCCGCCATCAAATTTAGCTACTCGTCATAGCATATTACCAGTTAGCTGTCAACTGGACCACATGGACAGCACTTATTCAACACTTGGTCGAAAATTGCTGAAAATTGATGGAAATATGGGTTATAAGTTGAAGAAATCTGGTCAAATTAATCAAGGAAAAAATAATTAGTCGTCTTGAAAAGGGCAGATTTTAAATGATGAGCATGTTCGCGAATTTAAGCCGTCCCGGTCTTCTTTGGGAGCAGGTTGCTTCACTTAACCGTCTTCGATCTGCCTGGCCGTCGGTTGTTAGGCCATTGGCTGCCACCACGAGATATCTGGACACCAGTCGACCGCTCTGGAGTTGCCAGTCGACCGCTAACTTCTCACCGCTCCTTTCAGTTCGGAGATAGCCGAGCGAAAGAATTTTGTAACGAACACGCACCCCTAGATATATCCATCACTGCTGCTTATGCTTTATAATATGCGATAGGGAAACACTGTGCATTTCATGAATCTGGTATAGAAAAGGCAAAACGAGACATAATATTTGTGTTCTTTTCAATAGTTTACTATCAAAAACAATTGTTTGGTCTGAAATGGTCTAAAATATATAGAATGTTCGATGTATTGTGTGTAAGTGTAGTAAGGAGTGTATCAAAACTAAGCTATCCACAAACTTTCTTTTAAATTATGTTGAAAACCGATATTTTATTCATACAAAAAATTGATCCTTTATTGTACGAGGTTAAACTTGAACATAATGAAGACCGGATGAAATTTAAGTTATTCCTTCCCGAATTTTCGAACTTTGGATCGAATGCTCTTCATCAAGTTCCGGACAAGTGTTGCATCGCATTTTTTGGACGCTTGAGCCCAAATTTTTTTTTGAACTCCTGCATGTTCCCAGCTGCCTTACCAGTCTTCTTGAAGACCCTCTTCACGATTGCCCAGTAACGTTCGATGGGTCGAAGCTGAGGGCAATTTGGTGGATTGATATTTTTCTCAACGAAATCTATACCCTTTTCCGCAAGCCAATTGAGAGTGGTTTTGGCATAATGAGCCGACGCTAAACCCGGCCAAAACAGTGGAGGTGTACCATGCTTCTTATATAAAGGCAACAATCTCTTCTGGAGACACTCAGATCGATAGATTTCCGCATTTATACTTCCGGTAGTGTAAAAAATGGTTGACTTCAAACCACAGGAACATATTGCTTGCCATACCAGTACCTTTCGACCTGTCCGCATCGCTCACATCCTCCCCAATGACGGCAGTAAAGTATTGTGGACCTGGAAGGGTTTTTGAGTGAGACGATGAGACATAGGTCTCATCGTCCATCAAAACGCATGCATCCGGACGCTGCAAAAGACGCGAATACAATTTCCGGGCCCTTGTTGCTGCTCGCTTCTTCTGTTCCTGCTTTTTCAGCACTTTCAACTTTCAACACTTTCTCTTCACATCTTTCATTCTAGCCAAGAACATTGTTGTTCACTCTTGGTGCCTCATGGTGATGAGCGAACATCTTATTGATGATGGTTTTAACACTCGCATGATGAATTCCAAATCGCTTCGCCAATTTTCGCATAGTAATACCCTTCTCACTTAGCCATGTGTCCAGAACCTTAATTTTCTCTTCCTTTTCGATACGCGATATTTTGAAAACGCAGAATTTTAACCGCACAAACAAGTAAATAAAAGAAAGCTGACAGTCAAACGCACAGCATGCAGTGTTCAGAGCATAAAAAACCATCACAAATACATGCGTACAATGCAAATGTTTGTGGATAGCTTATATTCGATACACTCCTTATGTAGAGAATAAGAGTAATTTGACGATCGGACGATCGCCTCTGGGGCTAGCTAGGAAATACATTTTGAAAAACAGCCAGCTTGACATTTGACCACCGTCTGATACGGTCGTTTCTGTGCAGTCCGTGTTTCCATGATTTCGTCCGTCTGAGTGCTCTGAATTCCCCGTTTTCCGAGGCCGTAGTCCACGCTGCGTGTGCAGCTATGCGAAGATTGAGCAGCAATGTTTCTGAATGTTCAAGAATATGTGTAGAAATGTCGCTTATCGATTGATGCGAAAACTAAGAAATATTAACGAAGAATGTATTAGTTATCAAAAATGAAAAACTGACCATTTTTGTTAACTTTCCAATTTAAGATTTTCCACTTTCTACCCCGGAAGGATGCCAAAGAAAGTTATGCAACACAAAAAAAGACACTCATGAGCGTTTCCGGGCGAAATGACCAGGAAATGTGGATTTTTGTGATTCAAGAGTCCGTTTTAAAAAGGGCGTAAGCATTTTGAATAGCACTTCAATTAATATTTGTAGCTCTAGAGCATTTGGTTGTACAAAAAACTGTCTAGGAACAAGTTGTGACACTATGTGTGAAGGTTGTGAAAAAAATATACACTGAGAAAAAAAACCGGATAAAAATTGACAACTAAGATGAAAATTAAAATATCTCAAAAAGAATTTGACTGTAAAAATTTGAACTTATTGCGCAAATTTCAGCGAAGACATCAGTATGGAAAAGTTTCAGGAAAAAAAAAGTATTTAGAACACTTTCGGTGCATTTCTCCAAATTTTAATAATTGCGAGAATAAATGTATTGTGATTATATTATTTGACTTTTGAAGTTTTTTTAAATTTTAAACTCCTGTTGATGACCTTCGTAAGAGCATCCGTTCTCGAGATATTTGCAATTTATTTATATCATACTCGAATAATTTTCGAAAATATGAGCTTTTCATGAGCTTTTCTAGATTCTCAAACAACAAAAATTAGTTTTTCGAAATGTATAATGAATTTTTCCCGTGTAATTCATCGATTTTAGAGTTATGTCCCTGGCATACTGAAATCAGGAAAAGATACTTTGCCAACGACGTCAGCGCTATGGGTCATCTACAGTTTATAATCTTTTTTTTTCCTTGATTATCGAGATTTTCAAAACTAAAATCTAATATGTAAAAGTATTTTCAACAATTTTCCCCTATTTCTTATGCTGATTATATAATCGTCTTGCTGGCTAAGAATGAGTTGTGAGAAACTAAACGAATATTTCGAAAAAAGTTTTTTTGTGATGCTAGAGAACCGTGAATATTCTATGAAAAGGCCATATATTCTGCTGGAAATATACTGCAACATCGAAACACGTTTATTTTGGCAAATATATTTTAAAAATGCTTTAAATGTTGACCTTACTGAAACGTTTTTCACTTCAGATCTCTTCACCGGAAAGATTACTCCAATACTGACGTTAGAACTACAAGTTTTTACACGCAATAAAGTTTACAATAAGAAGCAAAATAGGCATATGTTAAACGAAAATTTTAAAAATACTGTTTGAACCATTTTACTCCATATCTTTTGAACCGATCATTCAACCGTTTTGCTGTTAGGAATAGTATTGTAGAAAACTTAACAAACACTTTAAAAAACGTTTTGTGGTAACTAAAAAAACTAAAATTATTATTGTGGAAAGAAAAATTGCAAAACATTTCAAAAATCAGATCATAACATTAAATTACGTTTAGTCCTGCAAATATTAAAACTTTGAGAAATACACTGAGAGTGGATGTCCAAAAAACTTTTTTCCCTGATATTTTTCCATCCTGATGTCTTCGTCGAAATATGCGCAGAAAGTTCAAATTTTTACAGTCAAAAAATAAAAAAAAATCAAAAAATTCTCTTTTGAAATATTTTAATTTTGATGTTAATTGTAAATTTTTTCCGATTTTTTCTCAGAGTATATTTTTTCACAACCTTCACACATAGAGCCACAACTTGTTTTTGGACAGTTTTTTGTACAATCAAAGGTTTTTGAGCTACAAATTATTGATTGAAGTGCTATTCAAAATGCTTACGCCCTTTTTAAAACTGACTCTTGAGCCCAAAATTTCTTGCATCAGTGGAAAAAACTTACTTTCGTGGGTTAAACGTGTGTACAAATTTTCAATTAAATCGGAGACACTCGAAGTTGGTCGGTAGGTCATTCAGGTTGGGAAAGCTCTTACATTTGACTGTATTTGACTGTAGCTATAATACAAGTAGGTGAAACAAACTGGCTGACAGTGTAATGTTTGCGACGGCGAAATTTTATCAGAATCAGTTCAAGTCTGAATAAACAATAAGTTGGCTCAAAATTTAGATTCAGCTCCACTCCATTCAATATTTTCCAGATCAGGTCTTGACGCTTTTCTTACGATTTGGGCTCAATGGGTTACAAGCTCAAATTAACATGTCTCTATGAAGATTGTTTTGGAATTATGGGACTACTTTTCGTTCTCATTTTGATTGCAAGAAAAGAAGCAATTGATGGTGATTAAGCTGTGCATACGTGAAATTCACTGAAAGCCCCCTCTAGTCGAACAAATGCATTTGGAAAACTTGGAAACTTTGAATAAAATTGGCACTAAATCACTTTTTGAAAAATAAAGAATTAAAAACTTCATCACTTTTTCAAACAACCACTGATAAACGTGAACAACTTCCTTTTCATTTCACTTGGAAAAGCTTATCTGTTGACATATAGGCTTTTTTCGTCTGCAATTTACAGGTTTCTTCAATGTCTTTTTGGAGTGCCCTAAGTGAAGATTTATTGATTATATAGTGATCTTTAAAATAATAACATATCAACCCAAAGTTTTGCAAATATGTAAAACATGAAAATACTCTAAAACCCATAAAATAAAAACAAATTTGAAATGTAATATATATTCAATGTGCATAATAGTAATATTGCTTGCAGATATTTCAAACGCATTTATAGTTACTCAACTACTACTACTCAGTATAGCTCAACCATATAAATCGTTGATACTAGAAGTTTTTAAATTTTATCAGTGATCTCATATTTTTTGTGATCGGGTTGGGGTTTGCGAGAAATCGATGAAAAAAAGTCAAATGAAAAAGTTGCTTTTATCGAAGTATGGCTGTACTTCTAAAATCTGGCCACTTTTACGCAAGTTCCGGATCTACAACATGACCTCAGAACGGACACCTTCAGACCACGAATTGAAGTTCATTCTATTTTCACAAAATAAATGTTTATTGCAAAAAATAAAAACTGGTCACTATTACGGATGTTCCGGATCTTCCGGGTGGCCACCATATGACTTCTCAATGGACATCTGCAGATCACAAAGTGAAGTTTATCCTACTTTCATAATATGAATGTTGATTGCAAAAATAACAAAAAATATCGTCTATTTGGGACTACTTCGAAGAACTGGTCACTTTTACGGAAGTTCCGGATCTTCTGGAGAGCCAGTTGGTTCTCAGCATGGTTCTCAATGTTGATCAAACTAAAATTGATTTTTACTTTCAATGTTTGGATGCACACCACGCTGATTTTGATAGCAATTGACAAAGTGAGCTAAGATTATCTTTGCTTTAATTCTGGGGAGGAAGGAAAAACCTGAAGTGCTGTCACCAAATTTGATAAGACTCGAAATCTACAAAATATTTCGAAAATTTCTTTGCACCAAATGAAAGGTATTGAAAATAACTAGAAACTGACGTGCGTAGAATTTTTCATTTCTCAAATTTTCCCTAACAAATAACTCAAAGACTTATGATTTCGCCCCGCTGAAACGGTCACCTTAAAGCCGAAATGTGTACAAAGTGGCCCACTCTGTAGACGGTTGTGAAAACAAATGAATAAAACCTTTCAGAGACCGTAAAGATTTTGAAAATGTTCTAGTGAAAGGTGTTATGACTACTTGAGAACCATCATAAAACCTATTGGCCGCCATCAAAACCAGTAGAGGGCCGAATGGCCACAGCTGTCAAACTTCACGGCGATATTGTGGTTGTTTTTTTTCTGCTTTGTTCGATTCTCTGCTCTTCTGATTCATTCAACAGTAAATAATAGCTAAGAAAAAAGATCAAGAAATGCGGGAAATAATGGTTGATAGCTAAATATATAAAACAAATCGAGTTTTTTTTATAACGCATCATGCTCCAAATCATATGCGCATTTAATTTCATGGTTAATATTGGCAATATACGAGTTGTAAATTAAGCACCTCGGAAATTATGCGAGTTTACAACAACGAAAACAAAATTGAAAGAAATATAGTCGATAAATTAATCAAGAAACTTCTGAAAATTGATGGAATTCAATAAGGTTATCTGAACGAAATTTGACTCAGATCTACAGTTCAATTGTATTACATTTAAAAATTGGTGTATTTATTTTTCCACATTTCAATTATTTCATGTATTCCAATATGGCGATTGCAAGAAATCACAGTTTTGCCAAAAAGCCATTTTATCTTAGCAATGGCTACTATAAAACTATCTAGTCGCTTAGTAGCTTTTCTCTATGCCAATTAGCCGTTTAATGCATTTGCTGGAGGCAAAATGGTTTTCAAATGCTTTTTCAACTAACCATAATAAGATAATATGAAGCAGTCCTAAAACGGCATTTCAAAACAGCATTTTATGAGTTAACAAAGTCAAAATAAAACCTTCGATAGGAGTAAAAGGAATTTTAGAAGTCAAGGTTTTAAAATTGTTGTAAAGAAGCTGTGTAGGTTCTTAAAAACATGACTAAAATTTGAAAGCTATTGGCATCTCTTGCTGTCATAATAAAACCGAATTGATTTCTAGTGGCTTTCAGAAAACTTTAGTAAAACTTAAAAAAGCTGGATGGTTTTGGCAATGTTACTTGGGTCATTCCCTTCCTTTATTGATCTTACGGAACCAAAGAAAGTGAGATTCTAGCAATACGCACAGCCCACCGTATTTGACGGATGGGAGGCTCTCCCAGCAACTATTACAATACGTGGTTCATTCGCCTCCTACAAGTCTCGGATAGCGTAGTCGATAAATAAATGATCTACCAAGCCGGAGGTGGCGGGTGCTATTCCCGACCGGTCTAGGAATTATTCGGGTTGTAGTCCTCCGTGAACACCGGCAATGTTTCGTGTCCGTAGAGCTCTACCGGTCGAATTAATGTCTTGTAGAGGGTCAAGTTTGTAGTTCAGCCAACTTCTGTCGATCTGTGCGTCCTTCGGAGTCCAAAGTAGGCACGATTACCAGTCATAATGTGGCTTTGCAATTTTATGATGGTGGTATCATCGGCGGTCACTACTTAGCCCAGATACACTAATCTGACCCCGTGGGTGGAGGCTAACATCTCGTGAGCCTCTTACCGTTATATATTTTGTGTTTTTCACATTAATGACTATCTCAATCCTACTAGCTTCAACTATTATTCTGATGTACGTTTAATATACTTCAACTTAACAACTTAACGTACTTAAGCCTAACGTATTCGGCTGGTATTTCCGGTATTGAGACTCCGTATTTTTATCTCAAGTCTATAATGCCAATAACCGACCAAAAGTTCGAAAAAAGAAAATTCATAATGAGTACATTATGAATAGATCGAATTATTGATTTTTACCAAGTAAACCTAGGAAAGGAACGCTCTTGATCGTGCTGATGTACTACTAATAGCTTGTGATAGTATCTAGCGGTTGTTTGTACACAGGGTTGCCATTATTTTTTGAAAAATATCTGGCATGTCACCAATAAAAAATCTGGCAAAATCTGGCAATACACGGATATGTAAAAATCTGGACTAATAATTAAAAAGGGTCAAAGAGGTTTTACAAATGTTGATAGGCCCTTTCCAAATGTGGTCACAAAATGAGTCATTTTTTGACTCGTATACTCGCATTTTCAAGTAACAGTCAAGCATGGAATTACACTATTTCAGCGCCAACATTTGATTAGCGCGAATCTGCTTTTGTAAGTTGAATACAATTCCTTCAAATTGAATGTATCAGCGGCTAGAGATAAAATTCATCTCCCTTAAAGAGTGCTTAATTTGTATTTGTGACCTTTTGTTCAAGGGAAAATGACTACGGAAGCCATTGTTTACAAAAGCAGATGGCCCCTAATCTAATGTTGGCGCTGATTTGAAAAATGCCAAATATTTGACAGATTACCAAAATAGCTACGAATGGTTTTTTGTGGACGAAAACTGCAGTCATGCAAATCAATCAACGCTTTAGTGGAGTGGGATTGAACGACGTTTTTTTAATCTGTTCTAATTTCAAAAAGTCTGGCATTATGCAGGGGTTCTCTTTTTGCCTTATTGTCGATAAAAAATCTGGCAGTGCCAGATAAATCTGGCATAACGGCGCCCCTGTTTGTACACACTCCGTTTTTTTGAGCAACCTGTCGCTCGCACACACTTGCATTATTTTACAAAATAGTTTGTGGATCAAAAAGAGAAAATTAGATGAGAGGGAGGGAGATCGTAGTCGAATGATGCTACGTATAACAAAACAAAACAACATTTGTCGGCGGAATTACTACCGTGGCCAATAGCATTGCAGTTCTCTGAGATAACCAATCATCCATGTAGGACAGTTGTTGATAATTGAATAAAGATCTTTTATAAGCATAGAAACCAGTGTGTAAAAAGTCGTACACACACAGTTGCATGGCTTCGTACTTGGTGTTTTAGGCGGAGGTGGCCTCGATCAATTATACTAGAAATCACTAGATGAGATGTATCGGCTGAAGATAAACCTTATACCGATACCACCTTCTCTCCCTCCTAACGATAAATATCCCTACCATTGCCATGTACACCGTATGGATCTTTATCTAATGATAAAGTCGGGTGCGGCATTTCAAGCGATTCAGTCCTTCCCAACATCAGCTCTTCTCTACCCTCTATATGTTCCATTTTTAGTGACGAAGCCTATGCTTTAATGAAAGCTTCCAATTTAGAATTTCCATTGAGCATCCCCTCCGTAATCTTCAGCGACTCTGCCAACTGTTTCCAGGAATTGAATCCTTCCCGTGTGAAACATCCCTGGCTCCAAGAAGCGGAGAGACTTTCTCTGGAGAATTGAGCCGCTTTCTGCTGGGATCCAGGTCATTCTGGTATCCTTGGCAATGAGAGGGCGGACCGATTAGCCGGGGAAGGTCACGAATTGGTCCCAGAGGATGTATCCATCCCAGCACAAGACGTCACAAGATGGTCCACAGAGGTAATTCGAGAAAGCTGGAACCAAAAGTGGTTCAATAGTCGAAATTTCGCCCTTCGAAAATTAAAAAGCTCATGTCCCCCTCCAACGAAAGAAACCTAATACAGTTCCTCAATAGTACCGGTTTGATCGACGAAATTTAGAATTCCAGCGAACAGGGACGAATGACCTCAGTAGTTAAAGTCCCTCTATAAAAACAACAATAACAACAACAACATTCTCTCCCTCCTTACCAATCCCCGTCAGGGATGAAATGTAAAATAGTATATCAAAATTAACAAAATACACCACAAAACAAACGTAAAATAGATCAAAGATGTAGAGCCCCTCTGGATCATCAATTAGAATGTTAAAAATTAAATCAATTGTAAAATTAAAAAAGAAGACAAATAAAGACATAGTTTAGTAATAGTACCTTCTCTCCCAACGTCAACCCAGTTGCAACTGATAGAAAGCCTCAAACGGAGAACCTACTTTTAAAATTTCGTGTTCAAAATGGTGGGAGCAACTGATTGCCAAGGTCACGAAAGAACTGAAGAATACACTCAAGTCTTTTTTACACGGGGGATACGTACCGTGTAAAAAAAACCGTGTAAAAAAAACCGCGTTATTTCGAAAATCGTCGTAAAAAAAACCGCGTTATTTCAAAAATCGTCGTAAAAAAGACCGCGCTATTTCAAAAGTCGTCGCAAAAAATAAACCAAGTTATTTCAAAAATCATCGTAAAATAGAAGATTCATTTGAAAAATCATCGTGAAAAAACCGTCTCATATCGAAAATCATTGTTATAACTAATAACTGTGAAAGAGCATATGCAGTTTCAACGCATATTGCATTGTTAAAAGACAAAATTCATGGTTAACATTAATTTATAGCTAAGACAGGATACATACAGGGCCAACTGAGATATTTTGTCTGTATCTTTTGACAACCCGAAATTTTGTATTTACTTCGAGTGACTTTCACAAGTAGCGTGAATTTCGTCTGCAGCAGCGTTAGGATAAACGATTACATTATTGTCAATAAAAGTCGTGTGCATTCAATTTCAGAACTTTTTTTTATGTGACTAATTTTCATTTTCACACACACCTAGGAACAATTACTACCGAGTTGAGAAAAATATGATAGCAAAAAAAAATCTCTGGAGATCTCATTATTGTGGAAGGACGTATATATAACTTAAAATTTTGAATTTATTTAGTGACAAGGTTATAAGCAAATTTATATATAGAACTGTAGAATCAGTTACATTTTGGTCCATGTTCCGATCACAACTGTGGATTTGTTTTAATGAGAATTCAATTAATGGTTTTGTAAAAACTGCCTAACTCTTGGCCCAGTTTTAAGAACTGAGAGCTCTCGCGATTAGAAAAACATCTAAGAAGAAGCCATATAGAGGAGGTGGACCAATTCCTGGTTTCAATCGCTTTTACTAAGCCACATTCAAAATTAAATTTTGGATAAAATTTTATTTACGTGTGCATCCAAAATAAGAAAGCAAGATTGTAATATTGATGAGCGCGAGCTTTTTAGTGGAATAACTGTAACGATGATTCAAAGGCGTAGATTAGTATCTTCCATTGAACTCCAACTACTTTTTTGTTATCTTGACAGATACGTATTCTACAATGTGCAGACCTCTTCAGTGTCGTACTTATGTTCGACTTAACATAAGTACGACAATAAAGAGGTCTGCAGACGAAATGCGTATCTGTCAAGATTACAAAAAAGTAGTTGGAATTCAATGGAAGATACTAATTTCCGCCTTTGAATTAAGATTGTAATGCAATTTCACAAGATTTTGTTTCGTTTCTCGTAATGGATCGTAACATAGACAAAAAAACTGCAACTTTGCTGGTGGGCAAAAAATCCCAAGTAGCACATGTTGTTACATTGAAGCCGCAGGGATTGATATGTAACAAATTTATATGTGAAATCAAAATTACCGTAGCTCTCTATATGACAGCTGTGTAACCAAAAAAGCGCAGAACCTGTAACTATCAAATGTTACATAACAAGTTACTGAGTAATCAATATGGAACAATACAAAGTTAGAAACAGGTTATTTCACAACTCCAATGTAACGTTACCATAGATGTTACACAGCAACTATAAATTATCTTTAGATAGGTAACTAATTAGTTATCCTGAAATCCTGTGGAATAATTTTTATCGAATAGCTTTTTTGCCATTAAAATTCAAGTAGTTACAATAAAGTTGCAATGAAATCACGAAATTATTTATCACAGTTCATGGCCATCGATAGAAAATATAATTGATTTTTTATAACATTGAAGTAGTAATGTTGATTTGCAAGAAATATCATCAATATTTTTTGTGCAGATTTAAATTTATGGTGAAACCTATGATGTTAACTTCCAAAAAATCGCGCGCTCCAATTATAATTAGCTTTTTATAATTTTTTGTGTGTTTTATTTTGTTTTCAAAATTCTATGTTTATGAAAATGTTGTAGTAAACACTTATTTTTTGTTTAATTTAATCAAATATTTGAAAAATTCCTGGATTATTTTCGAATGATAGAAAATATATAAAAATGCATGACAATATATTTTGACACTTCGGTAAAAAAATTTATAGCCATATTTCACTTAGGGAACATTGAAAAATAACGACCAGAGATTTTCTATTTATTTATTACTCCCTCGTTTTTGGTGTACTTATTAAATACATGTACATTACTAATTCTAGATCCTCATCCCTCCCCTAAAATGTGGACGTTGTGTTTTAACGTTCCCTCAGGCAAAATACAAACACTATCGCTCGAAAGCTTTGGTACCGATATCAGTGCAAAGCACTTGAATACATATTTTTGAATGAACAAGCATCTTCTTTTTTCCAGTATAAATACTTTATTATCATTTTTTACTACATAATTCTTTATTAATTTTATGTTTTGCACTAAATTTCATACCATTTTTTTAAATGACCAAACTTTATTCAAGAGGCACAGATAGCTTGAGAATGACTAACACATTTTAACAGCAGTGTTATTGGCACATCAAATCACAAGTTTGTTACATTCTGGTCACATGTAATCTAAGTTAGTCATACTATGCAACTAGTACGAGGTGCGTTTGGTTACCCAGTATCTGAAATATTCAGATGGAGCAAATATAAAACAATCGCTTGTTTTTTTGTTACACAGCAACCTAAGTTTATCTACAATATTGTTTCTGTGTAATAATGTAGCTCGATTGCTTTGACGTTTGAAGGTAAATAAACTTCGACGTAAAAATCATATCGACGAGATACTTGTATCAAACAGTTTGTCCGGAATTGGAAAACATATTGTCGCTCTGCATTGTGCAAACGCAAAAATCGAAAACAGCAATGCCTTTCTTAACAGCAGTGCCTGCACATTGAGTACAGGATACGTTTTAGTATCGCTCTCTAGCATTTTAGTATCGCTCTCCAAAACTGAAGATTTGGTACTAGACAAACAAAAATATGTTGTATCATAATTAGCTGATTAGTAATATTAGCATTCCCCACCGATTATCTCAACAAGCAACGGGGGAATATGCTTGCTCATTTCGTGTAGGTTTACAAGAATGGGACAAAATGAGGTTGTTGAAGTTTTGAATGTGGGTAATCCATCAATATTTATGTTCAATGATATTGCTGATGATATGTTTTCATATGCAGTCTATGCGTACTAGAGAACTTTATGCAATCCGTCGTGCCAATATTCTCACTAATATATTCATCAGCTTTAATGTTGGTATTCCGTGGTGTGCCAACCAAATCCAGCATCTATTGGGAAAACATTATCCGGTATATGAAATTTCAGAATACTGAGCAATGAATTAACAGCCACATGCTTAATTTGATTATTTATAGCCCAAATATGCAGCTCTTTTCGATAATCTAACATATCGTGTTTTTCTATAGGTTCATTCGAATCATCATTTTAACTATTCCCTTCGTCCATATCGTTGCTACGTGTTTCAAAAAAGTCAGCAAAAACATCAGTTTGCTTTCTGTTTTTTGAAAATTTCTCCTCGTTCATAATTATACAATATTGGAGAATATGGAATGGGTTAAGAATTTAATGCACTGTTTTTTTTATTGGATAATATTCGCTTGTTTTCAACATTTTTCAACATATCAACTTGTTTTCAACAGTTTTCAACATTTTTCAACATTTTTATCAACATTTTCAACATATCAGCGCTTTTTCCTTTTTCGTGATATTACGCTTAATTTTTTTATCTCATTCATGAATAAAATTCTTACGACCAATTATCATTATCATCCGATGTCGTCAAAAAATGAACATCATTGAGGGATGTTTGTCGAAATGAACATCATTGAGGAATGTTTGACTTTAAACGTTTTAGTTCCTATGTAACTAAGCAAAAACTATACTGCAACTAAAAAACTTTTGACAGTTTCATAATAAGGTCACAGCTTTGTTACTTGGTAACTTTTGTGCCACTTTTCATAACTTTCGTTTCCAAATGACGAATAGATAACCATATTTTATCCTGTGTAACCTAACATATTACAAGCGTATTTATTGCAACCGTTGTGCAACCAGTTTTATTTGTCTTAAACTGTAGCATAAGTTACAAGTGCTACTTGGGAAGCAACACACAAATTGTACAGTGTGTTGGTTATGGAATGTGAGAATGGAGTCTGAACGTCCAAAAGCTCACAAAAAAAAACAATCTTGGTCCATAACCGGGAATCGAACCGAAGTCTACAGCGTGACGACTCCACATACTAACTGTTCAATCATTTCGACAAGTTGAAGTGAACGGAATAAAAACCCTTTCGTTACTTCGATTGTCGTGGCACTCAGCGATACAGCAATGAAGTAAATATGTTTTCCATCAAGCGATAGCTGTATGCAACTTGCCGCTCGCGCACACTTGCGAGGCTTCGTTTATTTATAGAACGCTATGGGCGTTTATTGCAGGTGCTGTTTTCGCAATCTTTTCAACTTTTGGCTGTAGATTCCGTCATCGGCTCGATGAACGATTGATATGGGATCGCCCAATTCTAAATGTAATCATTACGTATCCGCAGTACACCAACAAATCGTCGTCTTCGTTCCGAGAATATCGATATTGTAGACTATTTGACAATTTTTCACAAACCGGAGGTCGCCATCTTAGATTCCAAAATGGCGCCGGAAATCGGTTTCCGACTTTTACAGGTCGTTCCTTCCGAAATACCCATATTATAGAATATTTGGCAGCTTTTCACAAACCGGAAGTCGCCCTCTTGTAGACTATTTGACAATTTTTCATAAACTGTAAGTCGCCATCTTGGATTCCAAAATGGCGTTGGACATCGGTTTCCGGCTTCTACACGTTGTCCCCGTTCCAAAAATACCCATATTGTAGGTTATTCGGCGCCTTTTCACAAACCGGAAATCGCTATCTTGCTTTTCACAATGGTGTCGGACGTGGCATAATATGTGAACAGTCCCTCCACAGCACACCGTTGAAGGCGTAGGTTAACTGAACACCGAGGAAACTAATCTTCTTCATGACACACCAAATATCCAATAATGTTTTTCGCGTTTTTTAACTTCTTCATTGTATGTACATCCTCAAAAAACACTTAGGCTTTTTTGGGTCTTCAACCGTGTTATTTCAAAAATCGTCGTAAAAAAACCGCGTTGTTTCGAAAATCGTCGTAAAAAAAACCGCGTTATTTCAAAAATCGTCGTAAAAAAAAGACTTGAGTGTATTCCGAAATCTATCTTTTCATCGGCGATGGTTAATATCACGGCCAACTTCCTTTAGACCACCTGGCATGGCGCCGAGGTATTTTTGAAAGATTTCTTGGGGGTAGGATTTTTGAAAAGTTTGTTTAATTGAATTGACTTTAGAAAGTTCTTTTTATCGCTATCTGAAATCAGTCCATTTTAATGCAAGCGTTGTTATTAATCATATGCGATTTAAGTGGGTCTTGTGTTAATTCAATCATACTGTAATTACTCCAAGCATGTTCCGTAAGCTGTGAGTATCATCGATACATACACCCTGATTTTAAACAAACTCGATCTTTTAAATGGGAAAAAACAATACAAATCCATCTCAAAAATATTCTGTCACACTTTTTCACATACCCTTAGAGCGAAATCCAGACAGTTTTGTCGAGCGCGATTCTCTTCATTGTGCTCCTTTGTGAGACGATAGATACTTTCGTTGTAAATACTGACACTAAGTACTCGAGTGGCCACTTTGCTCATAAATCTGTGAAAAAAAATTTCCACATTAAGTTAAAAACAAAACAAAAATCACACTAACACCTACACTTGCATGCTTTGCAGGAACTCTCGTTTGCCACTTCCTTTCTTCAGACCCGTTCCGAGCGTAGTTCCACAGACCATTTCCAGTGCACACTCGGTTGTAAACTCTAGCATGTCAACCGCCGTGCCTTCGGGACAGGATTTCAGCTTCTTCACTAATTTCCGAGAAAACGTCTCAAATACTGGCACGAAGCTATTGAGTATTTTTGCATTGAACGTTGGATTCAGTGCCTTCCGATAGGGCCGCCACAGTTCATCTGCAATGAATTAATTATTGCTTCAAATTTCACACACTACCTCAACGACCAACCCGATGCTAACATTTCGCCGAAAATAATCCATGCTTTAATTTGGCAAACTCATAGAAGAACGGTTTCTCGCAGCAATTGGGGTCGGTTAGAACCTTCTGTATCAAATCAGGATGCGAGACGTAGAAAATCAACTGAGGCCCAAGCCAGGCCTTTCCGATTCGATCCACAGTCCTCAACACATTCACAAAGTTCTTGAATCGTTGCAGTTCACTATGGCCCAGGAAGACCGAGGCGATCCCAAGCAAAGGATAACAGGGACGAATCGTTCCGATGTTGCGGGCAAATTTGGCTGCATGATGTTTCCGAGTTGTATCGATCAGTAGAATAAGCAGCACGACTATGGCAATTGCCAGCAAAGCAAACATGTTTGGTCACTTGAGTCGAGTACATCGCACTGCAGGGTGAACATTTGAGTCGGCCGAATTAAATAGTTTGCCAAGCTGAGAATGTCATACGCGAATGAGGTTGTCCAAAATGGTATAGCGGTTCGCCTTTGGATGGTCGCAATGTTTCACAGCGTTTTGTGCAAAGGTGCAGGTACCGATAGTTGTTAGATTTAAGTGTTCTCGCCAGGATGTGCTTTGTGAGGTGCGTTCAAACGGCGGAAACAATCAAACATTCAATTTGAGTTACACTGCTTACTTTAAATTTAAACCACGATCGAACAGTTTACCATTTGAAGGTGATGTACATGATACAGTGGTATTAATAGAAGAAAACTGGCTAGAGAGGTTTTTTTTTATAATATAATAAGTTGCAACGATATCGATCTAGGACACTTAAAGTAGGTGAACATGCATTGAATTACATTAAACCACAGCTACTCGTATTGATTTATTTCGTCTACCCTACAATTGTTGAAACATGAGTTCTGAGTTTCGTTCAGACGATCATAATTATGCTTTAGAGCAGGTTTGTTGCTTCTTCAGATCAAGAAGTAAGATAGTGGAAGGCAGCTCATCGCATCATGAGCTGCCGCCAAAGCATGTTAGCATCTTGCTATGAGGTACCAAGTAGTTACCCTCTGATTGCCCATCTACCAGATTCGAAAGACGTCATTGTGTATAATCTTAAGTCATTCTTAAAATTTCCCTTTTCCGGATTCAAAAGTTGAATTACAAGGGTGAGTCATATTATTTTCTGGAAGATTTTGGAGCCCTAAGCCGACGAAAATTGTCATTTTTCCACCGTTTTTTTATTCCTTGTTATAAAAGTATAAGTTTTAACAAGTATAATGTGAATTTTGATCCATGTCTTAAAATCAGTCTTGTGCTGAGTCACATCAAGAGCAGCATTGTGGGAAGAGCATCAGTTGTGATAGGGATAGAGAGGTTATCTGCCCTAGAATTGAAGAAACGAGTAGCTTAAGCGCCACCTCCGGGGAGGGCCACTCGTCTGTTGTTATGCCTGGCAAGAAATCCCAACTTCAGGGCAGGTTTCTCATAAAGAATTCAGCTTGGAAGATATAGCGTCACTGAACGGTCAACCCAAGTACCTCCGCTATCGACGTCAAGATGGCTCTACCATAGGCTACGAATATAACAGTTAACGATCGTCGTTCGATTAGTTACCAAAAACTCCTGAGCATGAGTGCCTATTTCATCACCGGCAGAACTCACCGAACAAATATACCTTTCTCGCTTCGAACGAGAATAGAGAGGCGGCCCAAGTAACATTGCCAAAACCATCCAGCCTTATTAAGTTTTATTAAAGATTTATGAAAACCATTATAAATATATTCGGTTTTATTATGGCAGAAAGAGATGCCAATAGGTCTCAACTTTTAGTCAGGTTTATAAGAACCTAAACAGCTTCTTTACAACGATCTTTAAACCTTGGCTTCTAAAATTCCTGTTAAGCTGAATATAAAGGTAGACCTTAGGGCTTAGTTGGCGTTAAAGTCATCACACACGTAGCCTGCGGAAGTGAGATTGCTGCTCGCTGTTTCTTGACGTGCCAACCGAAAAGTGACAGCTTCATAGCTGTATGCAGGGGCAATAGGGGCGGGCCCTTGGGCTGGAGACCACTCCCCTCCACTGCGAGTAGGTAAATCAACCAAGAATGTCAGAGTTTGATAGTGAGCACCATAGAACACTTGGAGGAAACAGAAACTGCTGTCCACACGCAACCCTGTCAATTTAGTGCCGCTTTGGGCACATAAGTCCTTTGTAAGTGGCCCAACAGCTTATTTGCTGTTGGTTTCAATCGGTGCATTGTGTCTTTAATGTTGTGTTTGTTTTGTGTAACAGTGCAACTATTCTGGTTATACTGACTTTTTTTCTGTCATGTAAAAAAGAGAAGAATCATGTTGAAGATGATGTGGGAGAGTCCTTATCTCATAATGCAACTGGATTACTACAACTGGAAGAAACTCGTGTTCATCACAGGCAAATGATATGTCAGAAATGAGAAATACAAATGATTATTAAATTTAACCTGTTTAAAACCAGGTTGAAAATTATAATTAAAATTGTAATGGGACTCATATGCGGTTACGGGACCGGCCAACTTTTATTATTTTTCTAAATTTGAAGGGTAAACCATCTTGGTGCCTTCAATCGATTCAAAACGGATTTTTTCTACAACGTATTTTAATCTAATTCATGATCTACTTGCTTCACAGCATGGAGATCAATTAAAGAATCAATTTGTTTTTCATTTTATCATGAACATCTGAATTTTAACCACTATAGACTATTCCAGAAAGTATGAGCACACTTTCAAAATAACAAAAATGTCATGTTTTTTTAGTTTTAATAATTTTATTTGGCAAATCATGTTTGTATTTATGTTCCATATGATATTTTACTCTAGTTTAATCAAAATATTTAATCATAGCCAAGCCTCCTAACTTTTCCTCGAACATGAACCATTTGCTTCTGCACAGTGGTACTTCCCACCATTTTGACCACTTTTGGCCAATCTTTTTAAAATTTTTGGATGCTTTCCGCGGGTTTTATGAATTTTCGAAGCTTTGGTTAAAGCCCAAAAAGTCTCGATTGGCCGTGCCTCAGGGCAGTTCGGCGGATGCATGTCTTTCGGCACGAAACATATATTTTGACTTTTTTACCATTCTAATGTGTCCTTTGCGTAATGACATGACGCCAAATCAGGCCAAAACACTACTTGACTTTCGTGCTGCCTGATCATCGGCAATAATAGCTTCTGGAGACATTCCTTAACGTATTTCTGATTGTTCCTCGTCTCCGTTGTGATATACGAACTAGATGTTTTACCACACTCGCATATTGCCTGCCAAACCATATCCTCCTTACCGAATTTTTCGGTAAAAATTGTCTTCTCCGTTTAGGGAATGTCTTTGTCTTTGCTTACAGTATAGAATTGTTATCCGGGAAGCGTTTTGTAATCTAGTTTCACATACGTTTCATCATCCATTATTATACACCCAGAATTTCTACACAATAACGAATCGTAGAGTTTGCGGGCCCGTGGTTTCACGGACGAGGCCTGTTTTGGGTTCCTTTTGGGTTTTTTCTGCTTTCGGTATGTTTTTATTCCAAGTCTTTCTTTGGCACGCATGACGTTACTCGACGAGGTCCCTAGGTTTTTCGCAACATCCCGAAACAAAATAGTACCTCTAAGGTATTCCCAGGTATCCAAAATAACAAGTTTTGCTATACGAGAGATATTTTGCTTGCAATTCTTAGGTATTTTGCTTAGGTATCTTACCTCTTAATCTGAACTCTTTAATACCAAGGCCAGTTATCAAGATCAAAATTAAGTATTCAAATGTTGTTGTCTCCTGCTCGGGAGACCGTATTTTATCATAATCTATGGTCTAACGGGTGGCAATTAAAATTTTGGAATTTTTTCGAGGCCTCTATGCTCAACAGCAAACGAGCTCAGAGAAAAATAAGAGTGTGTTTGCGTTAGCTCTTTCTCTCCTCTTTCTGCTAGTATTTTCTGTTTTGTTTATGCTTGCTCAGTTTTGCTCAAAATGCCGTCGAAACAAGAAGTATTTCGCGAACGCGTTGCACAGTTCTACGAACTGCACAGAAATCTCGGCAAAACGTATACGGTACAACATTTTAAAAGCGAAAATGTTGCGACTTCGATTGTTTACCATATCCTAAGATCCCCAACAACTGCAAGCAAGCATGGTAGTGGAAGACCAGCCAAAATCATGGACGCAAAAGGACTTCGTTCTCTTTCTCGTGCCTTCAACTACAAGGATTCACTGTTCAACTGTTCTCACCAGTACATCTGCAAAACATTGAAAAGAGTCGGAATAAAGTGTCGAAAGAAGACACGAGCCCCGGAATATACTGATGCACAGATATCAACGCTGAAATCCCAATGCCGTTGGTTGATTAAAAATTATTCCGGAAAAAGTTTTGTTTTGGACGACGAAAGCTACTTCCCTCTTTCGAAGACGCAGATTCCCGAAAACGATCGATACTATTCAACGGATAGTTCCACTACACCTCCGAACATAAAATATACGTTTAAACATAAGTTTGAACAGAAAGTGATGCTGTACATTGCCATTTCCGAGAAAGGCATTTCTAAGCCATGGTTCAAGCCCTCTGGTTTGGCAATCAATCAAGATGTGTACCAGAACGAATGTTTGAAGAAAATTTTGATCCCGTTTCTACAAAAACATCATGCTGATGGACAATACGTGTTTTGGTCGGATAAAGCGTCATCGCATTACGCCATAAAAACACAATCGTTCCTGAATACCCATTCGATCCCATTTGTACCCAAAAACCACAACCCGACAAATCTGCCTCAGTGTCGCCCAATCGAAGATTTCTTCGGGGTTTTGAGTTCCTTGGTGTACAAAAATAACTGGAGAGCCACGAATTGAAAAAAGTTGATTGGTAGAATCAAGAGATGCATTCGCAAAGTTGGCATGGAGGCCCTACAACGCTCCTGTTCCGACATCAAACGGACATCCGATTACGGGCCGTTTTGAAATGTTCACTAATTTTGTTTCAACAATGGACAATGTATCTTTTATTTGAATAAATCAGATCTTCTTCAACTATGTTTGTCTTTTTTTGACAGCTTGAGAAAGAAATTCCAAAATTTTAGTTGCCACCCGTTGCATGCTTGAGAACGTGGAGATTAATTTGATGCTAGATTTGTTTTTGAGCATTTTGGCGTGTACATGTGGATTGCACTTCTGAATTTAAACTGCTGACCTTAGGCGGTATTGGATTGTATTTGAAAATGTTTGTTTATGGGTATTATGATTGGATAGGCTATTTTTTCGGATCACTTCAATCACTTGTACTGCTGTCCTTGGAATGTGGCTGGATGATTATAAACGGGTCTTTTTGAAGGATGTCTTTGGAGTAGTCTGTGGCTTTTCAGAAAAAAGATAAGCGTCTTTTGGTTGAGGTTTTGTCTTTTTTTTTAGCCTAGATGGAAAATCTGCAACTAAAAAACTCAGGGTGTGGGAATGAGGGTGTCAACTTCTCGACCCACTAAAAACCCACTCGTGCCTTAAGCCCTGGACCCTCCCCGGAACTACCTTTCGGTATTACTTCGGGGAAGGGGCTATTGTGTTCGTTAAGCACCCACTACTTAGGGCTTTAGTAGTTAGGTGGTCCCTGCGACCTGCCTTTGGTCGTTTCGTCATTGTTGTTGGAGATCGAGGACGATCTGGAAGGCTGCTACGCATACCGCGTCCCAGACGTCCCGGTCCTGACACATCTTTGGAACCAAATTGTCCGGAGTCGTGTCGTGACCGCTTACGGCAATCATGCCGGATCTTGCGCCGTCGAAGCGAGGGCATGCGAAGAACACATGTTCCGCAGTTTCCTCGACTCCCACGCACTCGCTGCATGCGGAGGACTGTCTATGCCCATATTTGTGCAGGTATTGTCTTAAACAGCCGTGACCAGACAATATCTGCGTTAAGTGGAAGTTCACTTCACCGTGTCGCCTACCGACCCACCCGGTTAATTTCGGGTTTAGTCGGGAGGTCCACCGACCTTTGGTGGAATTATTCCATTCCCTTTGCTATTTAACCATGGGTGTGGCTCTAGTGGTCTTCCGAATACCTCTTGATCTACGTTGTTCGAAGCACTGTATGCCTCTTTTATGACCATGCCTATTGGCATCATCCCCGCTAGGACGCAGACCGCGTGGCGTGATATCGTTTGGTATGCATTAACCACTCTTAGGCACATAAGCCTGTGCGTACTCTCTAGCTTACTTACGTAGCTCTTGATACTCAAGGCGGTGATCCATGCCAGCCCACCGTACCTAAGTATTGACAGGGCGACTCTGGCCAGGAGTTTACGCTTGCTCCCTTGCACCGCCGAGTTCGACATTATGCGGGATAATGCCGATATAGCCATAGAGGCTTTCTTGCAGGCGTAATCGATGTGACTGAAAAAGGACAGCTAATCGTCGATCATAACCCCAAGATACCTTAAGAACCTCTTCGATTCTACTGTGCAGTTACCTGCACTGATCGTCGCATGTTTCTCCGATTTTCGATTATTCACCACCAAGACCTCAGTCTTATGGTGGGCTAGCTCCAATTGCCTGGAGCTCATCCATCTCTCCACAATGCCAATGGAGAGCGAGGCCGTCAACTCGACCTCTTCGATGGATTCACCACATATCTCCAGGGTGATGTCGTCTGCGAACCCGACAATCTGCACCCCGCTCGAGAACTCAAGCCGCAGTACCTCGTCATACATCGTGTCCCATAACACCAGACCCAAGATTGAACCTTGTGGGACGCTTGCGGTGATATGGACACGTTTCTGGCCTGCCTCTGTATTGTATACCAGTACGCGATTCTGGAAATAGCTTCCAAGAATCTTGTATAGGTACCCAGGAACCTGTAAAAATACGACTTACCAGATCTTGCGTGTCTTCTCCACTCAGTTCCCCGGTCAGTTCCCCATTTATCTTGCAATTTAATTGAGTTCCTTGGAAATTCCTGAGCTATTATTTTCTAACCCAGTATGTAAATTCAAGGCAGTCGTTTCTTCACTCAAAACCGGTAGAGATCCTGGAAAGTGTATTTGCAACATCAGATGTAAAGTTTCTGATGCATTAACCGTAAAACTACCGTTATCCCTTTCAAGAGTACCTAGACCATTAAAGTGTTTATTCAATAAAACCATTTCTAATCTAGCAACTACTGGAGTACTTTCAATGTTTTCACATGTGTGCCCCTTGTTTTTACGTTTAGATCTTCTTATCTCTTCATTATAAAAAGTTAATGCTTTCCTATATTTGTTCCACTGTAAAGTGCGCTTCGCTTGATTATACTTTTTGCGAGCCTGTTTCCTTGGATTTTATAGTTTTGTATTCCACCAAGGTACATTCCTATCCGTTACTCGCACTTTGACTGGACAGTTTTTATGAAAAGCTTTATTTATTCTGTTTGTTACTTGTACAGACGTATTCTTGAGTTCTTTGTGTGAGTTTTTTCCGGGAAATTGCCACTTGCAGCTAGTTTTGAATAGTAGAGATCCCAGTTGGTTTTCCTGGAGTTTTTTGGATAATGGCATTCTCTTTATAATCAAAGAATATATGTTTGTGGTCTGATAGAGCTACTTCATCAGAAACATGTCAATTTTGTACTTTTTTCGATAGAGTGTTACTACAGAGTGTTAAATCTAGTCCTTCTAGTCGTATGTAGTTCATGAAAGTATAACTAGTTCCTTCATTACAAATATTTATTTTATTATTTGTTACATATTCTAATAAACACTTACCTCTTATGTTGATATATGTTCTGTTCCATATTGTATGATGTGCGTTTGCATCACGCCCGATAAAAAATGCTTTATTTTGTAATTTACAAAATATAACGAATGCGGAAACATCAGGTACACAGAAAAAAAGCGCGAAAAATTTCGCCTCGTTTAATTCCAAGCCAAAGGAGGCGGAAACATTGTTTGCATACAACAATGTTTGCAATCTTTCATACAACAGGGTAGATTCAGGCGTCATCTGGCTTAAATTTACATGAAATATCCTATAATTTTCTGCCAAATCTAGCATTCCCTTTATGTGCATTAGCTAACGCAGAAAATTCAATGTTTCTTTTTATCTGTGTACCTTTTCTTTATCGTCAGGAAAATATGCCGATGCTACGTAGATTTTTGATTTTCCACGCGAAGTTAGAATTTTCATAATTGCCGTTACAATGTCCCGTTTAACAACTTTTGTAATCGGTAGCATTTTAACATTTCCATTTACAACACAGATTAAAAGAAACATTGAATTTTCCGCGTTATTTAATGCACATAAAGGGAATGCTAGATTTGTCAGAAAAAAATTGGATATTTCATGTAAATTCAAGCCAGATATCGCCTGAAGCTAGCCTGTTGTAAACAAGATTGCCAATATTGTTGTATGGCACATGAGAAGTTGCAAACAACTTCGTTGTTTGCGTCTCCTATAGCTTGGATTGAAATGAGAGGATATTTTACACGCTTGTTAATATTAATTATTTTTTTCTGTGAAGAATAGCAGATCTTGGAATCTGTTGTGTTCCATCATAGATCAACTTACATGATTTAGTATCAATGCCTTATATTTTTCCATGACCATGGCTCCTGGATAAAAGCAATATCCAGTTTATTGTGGATAAATCTCTTGCAAAGTACAGCACTTGCACCCTTTGTATGATGGAAATTTATTTGAATGAATTTAACTCTGTTTTGACTATTGAAGTGATGATTCGAAAATTATTCCTTGGGTTCATCTTTTCGTACAGCTTTGCAGTCATTTTTGGTGTTGATTATTGCCTGAAATGCTAATCTTTCTGTATTCAGAATTTGAAACAGTTCGGCCTTTACTTTGGACAAAGTCAGTCCTGGAACATTCTGATTAGTGGAGCTTCCACCCACTTTATCGTTTCCAGTTTTATCACCATTCCGTATTAGCCTCATTTATTTTAATTGGAGCCCTTTCAGTGTTTTGGGAGTCACTCGGTCATGGGACATTCTGATCAATGGTGTTTTTGCTCATGTTATCGTCTCCAAAATCGCAGGTCCTTGTAACACTGTTAGCGGACTGGACTGCTTTTGTATTGGATTAGATAAGACCAAATCAGTTATCAACCAGTGGATGTCATTATTAATTATTATATCATCATGTTTCTTCTATAGCATTAAGAGCTTTTTGGCTTTATTTGCGTTCTGAAATGTAAATCTTTGGATTGGCTACACTTTCTGACAGTCAACCAATTTAATATCATCCTATGTGCTTCCCCAATAGATGCTAACTGAGATCGTTTGACACAGTAGTCTCAATGAGAGAATACATTCCCAGACAATTTTTCGATGCTCATTTATAATCGAATAAAGGTTTTAACGCTGCCTTACTCACCGAGAAAATACAAATATTTGCATATCTTTTCTTTCTTTTCAGGAAAAAATTCACGCATTCCAGTGTTGCAAAGATGTCTGCTTGAAACCCACAGAAATGTCTGCTTGAAACATTTTGATTCCAGGGCCACAGATTCCTGCCCCAGTTTCCGTTCCAATTCTCAAGCCATCTGTGAAAAATATGAATGAGCCTTGGTAAACAGTGACCCCTCTGCCTTCCCAATCTGTACGCGATGTTGCGGGAAAAACTTGTTACGTAATGCAAATTGTGGTATTTGATGTCTTCGATCGTATTGTTGGAAGGAGATTATTGAATCCGTGGATTTCACGGAAGTATCTCTGTTTAAGAATTAACCCCGCCATCAAGTTCCTTCAAGTTTAATAGCAACCGCTCAGCTTGCTCACCACCAAATTTTAAGCAAATTTTTCAATACAGGCAGATACATACATTTTTCAAAGTTCCGTAGAAATATTTAGAAAATCTATTTGGCTTCTCTGAAACAAGCTTGATGGGTTTTAATGTTTTTTTAATTGCTTCGGAAAGGTGTGTTTCATTTTCCGTACACCCGTACAATTTTTTGACTTGACCGGCGGCATTGATACTGCATGACGCATTGTTGATACGATGGCAAAAAAATACATCAGACTTGGGGCAAATGCAAATGTTGGCAGGATTGGTTAGTAATGTGTCGAAGATGAAATACATGAAATGAAGAGGCTCACGAGATTACAATGTTAACCTTCTACCACGAGCTCAGATTGACGGTGATGAAATTGGGATGCTCGAGGTATTCAATGAACCAACGATTGTCAAACTAATCATCCTTCCCCCCTCCCCAAAGACCGCGTGAGTACGTGGCCGGCGCCCGGTAGTGATCTATAAATAGAATTAGTGAACTTGTACATTGAAGATGTTAAGCTACTCCCAAGCTCCCATCTATGTGGTTCTCTCTGTGCAACTACGCTAAGCACGGTCTTTTTAACAATACCAAAAAACAAAACAACACAATTAGGTCAACATGTACAAAACGATTAAAAAAGTAAGTGTAAGGAAGCCAATTAAGTGGTTTTTTTATTATCAATGTAAGTTTGGGAGTAGCTTTGCATCTTGAATGTACAAGTTCACTATTTATATGTATAGATCAAGCTCAGTACCCAGCGCCGGCCACGGTCTTTGGGGAGGGGGGAAGGATGATTAGTTTGACAATCGTTAGTTAGAGACCGTGTTTATCTCTGCGTCTCTACAATTATCAAGGGAAGGATAGTTTATGTTAGTGAGGCAGGTTATGTTTAGATCATGGATTCACTGTGGTAAGTTATGCGATCAATGAAAGCGCAGTAGATTGCTTTTTATTTGTGATCTAGTGATGATAGAAAGAGGCAAGTTGACAAATGACAAGGAAGGGGACGGACCTGAGATTGAACTCCCGACCATCTGCTCAGTAAGCAGAACGGTTAACCCCTGAGCTATCCGGCCACGTCTATGATGACGTTATTGTGTTGTACCTAAAAACTGGTGTACTGATGATAAAGTGTCCTAAACAACATTGATAATAAAAAAAAACGAACATGAAATGTTATCAACCTGACGACACTGATCATAGTCGACCTGCAAGACCATACACTACAGTAGCGTGCTTGCCACCGCATGGGTAGTCACCCGTACTACCATTTCTTCAGGTTCGTTGGGGGAGCACTTAACGTCAACGTACGATCTTCAAATTTAAGTATGTTTGTTTTCTAGTCAAGACGAACATTTCAAAAGGTGGAATTCTTGACTTGGCAATTTTTTTCAAAATAAGGGATGGCCTAGTATTCATGCACCTGAGCTATTTGGTGACCATCGATAAAGACACTGGCAGAGAGATACAGAACCCCATTATGGCTGGAAATCGTACCTACTTTGCTTCGAAGCCCAAAGTATTCTAAGATCGAACAAAGTTCACCAAACATCAAAATTGACCGTCTATAAGACATTAATTCGCCCGCTAGTCCTCTTTGGCCATGAAACATGGACATCTTTAAACGGAAGGTGCTGCATACCATTCAAAGTGAAGTGTAGATTGATTTTTCCAGGCTTTTTTTACACTCATTAAACGAGCTTATGTCTGCTTCTTAACTTAGTGTTCTAAGCGCACTTCCCCAATTATTAATTGAGACCTTGCTTTGCGAACGCCAATGAAAATGCTTGAGCGTGTTTTTAAATAGCCGTAAAAACGAAAAAGGGAAGCCGACGAAGAGAGTCTCCCAATTTTACTTAGTTCATTATTTATTTATTAATTCTACGGCAATTCGAGGCAACACTTCTTGCATGCTGCATGACACAGATAATCTTGGATTTTGTTTCTATTATTCATGCTAGACACACCAATGTTGCCCTTAGAGGGGTTGTTGAAGCATCATCTCGCAACTCTATTAGTAACTTATCATGCGATGTGAAATCAAGAAGTAATCTTTGAAAAAGTTTTCTATTAGTTTCTCTATTAACCGAACTTTAAAAAAGGAAGGGTTGTTCGAGTTTGCAATCAATTGAGCATAAATATTGGAATAGTCCTGACCTAATTTGGAATCAATTTAATAGGAGGGAGCTGTATTGATACTTTGAATCACCACCTTTTCTATGCATTTCTGAATTGCATTTTTGAACTCGATGTCGTAACCGCCAATATAAACTCATATAGAGAAACATCACTTTAATAGAGCGTCGAACATTGCCGTCAAAACTATGATTGATTTACACAGAAATGCTCCTGGGAAACAGATTCTTATGATTGATTTCTATCTCATCTCATTCCTCAGAGCCAAGAACTCTCAGTATGTGTTGTTATAATTATCACAGCTCGATATCGTTCAACCTGTTGTTGCTGTTTGGAGGATGTTTTCTTTTCATTATCTGCTGCTGGGCTAAATATATAAATATTACCAATATTTTGGTCACGCCTCATTTGCTCTTAGGTGAGTTATAGAAAATAAATCAACTCAACAAAAGTTTTGTGTTTTTTCAAACACTTACTGGTACGATGCAATCCGAGGGCAAGTTCATAGGAATGAATCAATAAGGACATTCACTGCTCAATTCCAGAGCAAACTTTGCCTTTTGCACATAACCGCCTCTTTAATTAGTTGACCTTCAGGCCCCTTCAATGCTGACAGTGGGTTGAATCAAGCTAAAATTAGCCTACATCGCCCATTAATAGTAATGAAACCATAAAACTGCTGCCAAAGCACAGCACTATAGCATCAACTAATTACAAAGCAACCTTCAAGATGCTTTTGCCGAAAGGAGAATTTAGTTTGCCATCATGATCTTCTTAACAGGCAGCAAAAATCTCTTCTTTTTTTCAGCAGAAATGTCGTAACGGCAAAATCAAATTAAAACTTCCAACCTGCTGTTTTCCTTGAACGTAAACAATGGATTTCGCGAATAAGTTGCAGGAACCGTCGTTAGAAAGCAAATTGATTGCGGGTGGATTTATTGCTTATCGCCCATATCGATTCTCTGAGATGTTTTGAAATGAATAAAACCCCCTATATAGTAAGTTTTATAGAACTTTTTTTATCGAGTCAAAATAAGTGTATTCAAAGGAGGTATTAATGCTTATAGGACCAAATTCAAACCTTTGTTTAGAGAACACTGAAAAAATGATGATCGAAATTTGCCCAGCTGAACAAAAACTGAAAAACAAAGCTGAACAAAAGCTAATATTATTTCTACATAATCCTTGTGAAATAATCAATCGGCCTCTGTTTACGGTACATGGTGAAGTGAGAGTGGGTGCACCAGTATTTTATCGAAATCGAAAGGCGTAACACTTAGCTAAAGGCTAGATAGAAGGGAAGGTCAAATAGGATTTCTGCTGAGTTACGTTGAATTTCTCCGTAATATGTCATGGTAGTGAAGAACAATCTCTTTCTCGTGGCGTGGGGGAAGGGAGCTCTTGGAAAATTTAAGGATTATGTTAAGGCTTACGTATGTCTCACGAATGAATGAGAAAACTTATCGACTTCGTCCACTAGGTGTTTAAAGCATTTACAAGTGAGTTTTAAAATCGCCAGCAATTTTTATTTGGAGTGGTTTGACGCCAAACAATGCTAAGAATGTAGTGATGTAGAAGGAGAAGTTCGCTCATCACCATGAGGCATCAAGAGTGAACATTAATGTTTTGGCTAGAATGAAAGATATGAAGAGAAAGTGTTGAAAGTTCCGTCATTGTGCGGCAGGTTGGAAATAGAACAGATGTTTTTATTTAAGAAAATTGAGCAATAGGGCATGTGTACAGTGGTACTCGAACCATGGACATCAATTCTTGCCTAACATCCCACTGCGGGGTAAGTTGTAGGACGGACCAAGTCCGCCGCTTCAACAGGCCTGTTCTATTTCCAACCTGCCGCACACTGACGAAACTTTCAACACTTTCTCTTCATATCTTTCATTCTAGCCAAAACATTAATGCTCACTCTTGGTGCCTCATGGTGATGAGCGAACATTTCCTTCTACATCATATATTAAAAAATAATGTATGAATGCTAAGAATGCTCAAAATCACAGACTGGCTTTATTTTTTCTTTAAATAGTGATTTGATCGTCATGGTCTCTTTAGAAGTATTTCTGCATATTAGAAGTCTCATATGCTATGATAAGTATATACTAAGAATTCTTCCATAAGGACTGTATTCGATGAAATTTGGACACATGAAATAGGTCACCAAAAATTTTCCTTCAGCCCGATTCTTTTCAAACTTTCTGGAAATAAAGTACTACTATGATTAAGTTTTGACATCATTGGTTTATTGAACCTCTTCTCCCAACCCAAATGCCCGCACCTTTGCCTTGAACCCTTTCATCAAATTTTGGGCAATGATAGGACCGACTTGATTACTTACTTTTAATCACACTTTCTGTAGTTCAAGTTCAGTTTCTATCAGTTTTGGAGTTTTAACGAGTTCATGAAGATTGCCCAAAATTTTCCAATTGGGCGAAGTTCCGGAGTGTTTGGAGGGTTGACGTCTTTTGGTACAAAAACTACATTATTATCTTTGTACCAGTCTAAGACGGGCCGGGCATAGTGGCAAGATGACAAATCCGGCCAAAACAGTGTCGGGCCATCGTGAGATCTCAAGAAGGGCAGAAGTCGTTTTGGAGGCATTCGTACTTGTAGGTTTGTCCGTTGACGGTCCCAGAGGTGATGAAGGGCTGACTCATTTTGCCACATCAGCAGATCGCTTGCCAGACAAGGGATTTTTGGGCGAACTCCGACAGTTTCTTCTTCCGTACACTCTCCGGAACGGCCAACTTAGAGGTGGCGACGTAGTGTTCCTGTCCTGGCATTTGTTTGGTGTCGGCTTTAATGAAGGCCTCATCGTCTATCACAGTGCAGAACGGTTTTGTGAGCCACTCCCAGTTAGAAGCGCTTGGATTTTCGAAGTGAGTGCCCCAAATTTGTTGGCGCACTATTTCTTCATTCGAAGCCATCACTGAAATCACTCGACCGATTTTCACGAAACTCATTACACAATTGACACAACACAATGAAATACATTCAGTTAAAATTTCAATAATTTTCACCTACACGCTAAAAAGTTGCGTGTGTCCAAATTTCATCGAATACAGTCTTTACCTATACTAAAAATATTGCGAGACCTATAGTCAACGCGCCATACATGTTAACTTAGTAGGAACTTAATCTACAGTTGGTATATGATCCATGGTAAACTACTTGAAATTATAAAAAGAAACTTATTGTAAGTTATAGATCTATATATACATTTAAGCATTCCATTAATGAGAACAATTAACTCATTAATTACACATTTAGCATAAAGGCAACTTTAATCTTAATGATGTTTATCCATTATTTCACAAAAAAACTCCACAAAGACTTATTCTAATACTTGCCTACTGAATTTATTTTTTTGTCGTTTTCTCACTACAAGCTGATTAGTCTTCTTTTATTCGCTTTTAGTTCAGCTTTTTAGCATTGGAAAGATCCAATTCCCTGCCCTTCGGTTCAGAAAGGGGTATCGGCGCGTTTTGTCGAGTCGGTGGTGGCAGATTTCATGTGTGAATCGGCTGCCCCATCAACGTTCAAAAGTGCCTTAACCAAATGGACAGCTTGTAATGATCACTTGAAGATGCGATGGAGGATCATTGCCCTGTTATTCCCAAATGAAGCACGTTCTTAAACGTTTCTTGTATTCTATAACCAAACATGATGGAATTGAGTAAACGAGCGAAAACTCAACGGGAATGATCTCTCATATGCATCCGTCGAACCATTCTGAACGGTCGTTGTGAGAATATCACCATGAAAATCTCACATGCGCATAGCGTGTTACCAATCACTAATCCCTTTTCCTTTCTATTCTCTTCCCTATTCTATGACCACGAGCAATATCATATCGTCATCCTAAAGTCAACTCTTCAAATGCAGTAACATCGAGACAACACAGAGCAATAAAGAACGGTATAAACCCTAACCAATTTTACTTTCAGACAAATTTTCTAACACAAGGTAAGCAATCAAATGACCATTACAAAATATACTGAATATCATCATATCGACATAATGTATAACGGGAAAAGGGAGGGACTATCAGGGCACTCAAGTGAAACGATTTGGATAGGGAGCATGGGACTGCCTCCTCCTTATTGTTAACATTTTGTGGAACGAGGGCGGGCTCTTCGACCCCATCTATTGGGTTTATTCTGTCAATCGAGGGCTCGACTCTAATGCTGTATGTGTAAACTTACTTTTGGAAGGAGATTCTCTTCCCTTTATTCGCGGGTTTCGCGTAAGTGTCTCTGCTTACGGGCCCGCCCAAACGTTTTTGGCCCTTCATACAGGAGCTTGAAGATCACAAACAACAGTAGAATCCTGATCAAATCGTTTTTCAGATTATTCCACTGCTATGGAAAGTTACCTTGCTACAATAGATGGTAGTATCTCATCATCATCATCATCATTAGCATTGGAAAGGTCCAATTGTAACTAAATTTCAACACCCCGTATAAGAATACTATTACCTTAGTTATAATTTCAAGTAGCTAAAGACAAGGAATAACCTATATTTTAAAATATAGTTGCCAATATATAGTTTAACAATATTCTATAATATTTTTTACAATTCAACTATTTATTTGAAAATTGCGGAAGGAATTTGCTCGACTCACAATCTTATGCTTGTTAGATGGCAGCAGTCTTAAAAATTTGAATCAATCCATTGTGTTCATGAAGCATCGCTTGTAATAGACCCTCTACTCTCCCATTGCAAGCAATACTTAAGTGAATGTCAACATGTGTTCATGGTCGGCCGTTCCACTACCACTAATCTGTTGTGTCTTCGTTTATAACGCAAAATATGGCCGAAAGGGCGCAAACGGACGACATCTATCCAGACTTTTCAGCGGCTTTTGACAAGCTCAACCACGACATCGCTATCGCAAAACTACATAAACTACATGGAAGTCTCTAACAACGGTTTCACTCCTACCACACTGATCGTCTGCTGACAGTTGCTGTTGGTGATTGGATGTCCAACGTTTTTCAGCTACTTCAGGAATACCTCAAGGGAGTCATTCAGGGCAGCTGATCTTCTTGCTGTACTTCAGTGATGTGAACCTAGCCCTCGTGGGCCCCCGTCTTTCGTACGCTGATGACCGGCAGATCTTTTTACGAATCCAGTCTATCAGCGATTGTCACCTCCTACAACAGCAGCTACAAATCTTTGCTCACTGGTGCAGCCTCAACCGTATGGTGGTTAATCCGGAGAAGTGTTTGGTGATCACTTTCTCAAGAAAAAAAGGAGCCGAGTCTCTTCGACTATAAGCAGCAAGGTACAGTAAGCAAACATACGGCTTACGTAAAAGATCTAGGAGTTATTCTGGATACACAGTTGACGTACAAGTTTCTCATCTTGTACATCGTGGACAAGGCGTCAAGAGCTCTAGGCTTTATTTTTCGGATAGCTAAAGACTTCTCCGATATTTACTGCTCGAAATCCCTTTATTGCTCCCTGGTGCGATCCACTCTGGAGTATTGCTCTGTCGTTTGGAATCCGAGCTATATTAATGGCGGGAATAGGGTCGAATCTGTTCACCACAGGTTTGTACGCTTTGCTTTGAGAAGGTTGCCTTGGAGAGACCCGTTTCGTATGCCAAGTTACGAGAGCCGTTGTCAATTGATCGATCTTGCACCGCTTCGGTCTCGTCGGGACACATCCAGGGATCTCTTTGATGTAGACATTTTACAAGGCCGAAGTGATTGCGGCGTCATGCTGGAGCAGATTAATATTAACGTTAAACCAAGGGCATTGCGCAATAGTGTAATGCTGAGGATGCCAATTCGTCGAAACAATTATAGCATGAACGGCGTGATCGGAGGACTGCAGCGTGTTTTAAGGTAAGGTTTGAAACGTCACCCAGGTTTCCTTGAATGTTATATATGGGGTACATCTTCGCCATTTTATTTAGTTTTTCGGCAGTCATGAAGCAGTGCAGAGCAAGAATCTAAAGTAGGAACGTATTTGGGGCCAGCAAGGACCCTGGAGAGTACACTGGCGAACAGTCGGCGTGCAGATAAGCGTTGGTCCCGATGCTGTAGCCTACGAGTTGGCGGGAAATGCCGCCCGTGACAACAACGAGACAAGAATCAGCCCACGTCACCTGCAAATAGCCACCCTCAGCGACGAGGAGCTGAACTAAGAATATAAAGGAGAAAACCCAAGTTCAATCACGAACTATGTTTCTCCCCCGTCAACTATATCCGTCCTTGGCAGGACGACCCAAATCAGTTTGCCAACTAAAAAATTTGTTTGAAATTTCCATATCCACGCGCCGGCTAAACGTGAACGCCACGTTCCGAAATAAGTGGCAAAGCGCATTGCACAACCAACGAAGTAAATTCTATAACGGATAATTCGAGCCGAACTGCAACACGTCAAACTGACCAGTTGTTCACAGTTCTATAGTATAGAGGATAAGTTTAGTTCGTTGTATTTCCTTGTTGAGCATAGCGGATTAGTTGCTGGCGGTTTGCTTTGGCAAATCATATTTGATGATGTTGTTTTGAGAGTGGACTCTCTTTGAGAGCGCGCGTATGGGAGAATACAAGGAAAAAACAATATCAAGTGAACTCATATTTGTATTTGTGTTTTATATGATGTTTTACTCTAGTTTAATCAAAATATTTAATCATAGCCAAGCCTCCTAACATTTCCTCAAACATGACCCATTAGCTTCTGCACAGTGGTACTTCCCACCATTTTGACTACTTTGGCCAATCTTTTTTAAATTTTTGGATGCCGTTCGCTGGTTTTATGAATTTTTGAAGCTTTGCGTTGGTTGAAGTCCAAAAAGTCTCGATTGGCCGTTCCTCCGGGCAGTTCGGCGGATTCATGTCCTTCGGCACGAAACATGCATTTTGACTTTTGTATCATCCTAAAGTGTCCTTTGCGTAATGACATGACGCCAAATCAGGCCAAAACACTACTTGAGCTTTGTGCTGACTGATCATCGGCAATAATCGCTTCTGGAGACATTCCTTAACGTATTTCTGATTGTTCATCGTCTCCGTTGTGATGTACGGACTAGATGTTTTACCACACTCGCATATTGCCTGCAAAACCATAACCTTCTTACCGAATTTTTCGGTAAAAATTGCCTTCTCCGTTTCTGGGATGTCTTGGGTCGTGGCCTGTTTTGGGTTCCTTTTGGGGTTTTTCTGCTTTCGGTATGTTTTTAGCCCAAGTCTTTCTTTGGCCTGCATGACGTTACTCGACGAGGTCCCTAGTTTTTTCGCAACATTCCGAACGGAAGTCGCTGGTTTTCGCTTGTAGGCATCCCTGATCCATTTATCGATATCCGGACTAACAGGACCGGATTTCCGACCACTCTTCGACGCATCTTCAAACGTACACTGTTTTCTATATTTTCGAATTGCAGATCGTTAAGTGTTATGTGAAAGTGACTCGTTTTAAAAGCCAGAAAAACAAAAATTGTGAACCGCGTTTAGCGAAGAATTATTTGTGCCGTAGAAGCGACCATATACACTGAACATTTATTTTCGTAAAGTAGCTTTCACGCGTTTCGTAAACATGGATTTTGTATATAGAACAAATGTCTCGTATATTGTATGAAACATTCATAATGCTTTTTATCTGGTGAAATGCTATCATATCACCTTTTTGTAAAATGCACGAAATGAACTTCGTGATGACCAGCCAATCGCTGTTTCTCTTTTATACCGTACTCCTGTATGATGGTGTTGCTGCTGGTAGGAGCGGAAATAATTTATCCATCCCAAAATAAAAATTAAAGCGCTGTCGTGAGCTATAACTTCATGCTCATAAATCAATCTTGTTCTCACGAGTCAGCGTGGCCTAGTGAGATGTACCACGGATTTAGAATCAGCAATTTCCAAAAATTTCAGGTTCGAACCCCATGTCTGAAACAATAAAAAAACGCTGGACAATTCCACGTGGTTGCGCTTTTTTTTCAATTACATTTTGAGTCGATAAAGTAGATCTGTCAGTCGTTCATGCAACCACCAGAGAGACGTTTCTTTTTAATTTGTGACAAAATATTCGTAGTTCTTTGCATTGTTTCCGTACAATGTACGAATGTTCTTTCTGTGTCAACAAAAGCTTCGTGCTTGTGACAGTTGCGCGTGCAATTAATTACGAATGTATCTTCATAAAAAGAACAAATCAGTTTCGTTGCTGAAAACAACGAATGGATTAGTGATTATTACTTTCGATTTTGTAATATAAACTAAAATTAACTTTCAGTGTACGCCGTATCAACTTGGTGTCGGTTTTGTTAAGGGGCATTGTGCGTTATGCATTGTGTCGGTTATCAATTGTTCGGTAGCGTGAGTCCGTGTATGTTGCTTTGTTGCAAATTGCAACGGGAATAGCGGAGTATCTTCCGAGACCTATTGTTTGGTGACATGAAGTTTAAAAAGCAACGAAACTGCTGGTCATATAGCGTTAATAAGTAATGTTCCAAATGTTACTGTTTGATGGTAATGAAGATCCGGGTCAGTCCGTAATAATGTTCCATTTCGTGCAAACCTGTAGAATGAGTTAAAATTTAAATAATGGCAAGTGATGGTTTCGCTTAAACTGAGATTTAGGCTGGAAGATGAACTAATGTACCAGAACCTGGACGGATGCCTGCGAAATTGGGAACAGGTGACTCGTTAGGTAGTAAGTGCTCTCCAGGACGTAGAGCAAGACAGGTAATTGTTAGCCATTGCTTCTATCTTCAATCTTCTGTTTATATATAAAATATATATATATATATATATATATATATATATATATATATATATATATATATATATATATATATATATATATATATAAATATATATTTTTTATATTTTTATATATATAGAAATGGATTTCTGTCTGTCTGTCTGTCTGTCTGACCCTAATAGACTCGAAAACTATTGAACCGATCGGCGTGAAATTTTGTATGCAGGGGTTTTTGGGGCCAGAAAAGGTTCTTATGATGGTTTGAGACCTCTCCCTTCACTGGAAAGAGGGGCTCCCATACAAATGAAATACTCATTTCTACATAACTCAAGAACTAATCAAGCAAAAGAAGCCAAATTTAGCATGTGTGAGTTTTTGAAGGCAAGAAAGGTTTCTGTGGTAGCTTGAGAACCCTCCTCATCCTAAAAGGGGGGGGGGGGCTCCCATACAAATAAAACACAATATTCTGCATAACTCTGGATTTAATCAAGCAAACGGAACGAAATTTAGCATGTGGTGGTTTTTGAAGACAAAAAATGTTTCTAAGTTGGTTTGGGACTCCTTCCTCTTTCTAAAGGAGGGGGGGCTCCGATACAAATGCAATACAATATTCTGCATGACTCGAGAAGTAATCGAGCAAATGGAATCAAATTTAGTATGCGGTGGTTTTTGAAGCCAAAAAATGGTTCTATGTTGATTTGTGACCCCTCCCCTTTCTGAAAGAGGGGGATCCCATACAAATGAAACGCAAATCCTTGCATAATTCGAGAACTAATCAGGGAATAGAACCAAATTTGGCATGTGGAAGTTTTTGGAGGAGAGAAATGTTTCTATGGTGATTTGAGACTCTTCCGCCATATGAGGAGGGAGGGGCGGTGGCTCTCAATCAAATGGAACATAAATTTCTGCATAACTCGAGAATTAATAAAGCAGATAGAACCAAATTTGGTATGTGGAGGTTTTTGAAGAAGATAAATGTTTCTAAGGTGGTTTGGACTCCTTCGCCTTCTGGAAGGGACTAGGAGGGGCTTCAATACAAATGAAATACAAATTTCTGCAATACTTCTGCAAACTAATCAAGCGAATGGAACCAAATTTGGAATGGACGAGTTTTTGGCATTAAATGTTTTTATGGTGGTTAAAAGGTGGTTCCTCCCTCTAAAAAGGGGGGCTCTCATACAAATGAAACACAAATTTCAAACAAATATTAGAACTATGCCTACTGCTTTGCAAATTTGTATTCAGTGGTTTTTGGGTCCGGGAAAGCATCTTATGATAGTTTGAGACCCCTCCCGCCCCTAGCAAGGGGGGATCCCATGCATATGAAAAACAAATTCCTGCATAACTCGAGAACTAATCAAGCAAATGGAACCAAAATTGGTATGTGTGAAGGCAAGAAATGTTTTGATGGTGGTTTGAAGCCCCTCATCCCCTAGAAAGAGGGGCTCCCATAAAAATAAAACACGAATTTAAGCCAAATATGAGAATTATCCCTACTGCTATGCTAATTTGTATGTAGAAGTATTTAGGTCCGGGAGAGAATCTTATGATATTTCAAGACCCCTCCCGCCTCTAGAAAGGGGGACCCCCATGCAAATGAAACGAAATTTGGCATGGGCGAGTTTTTGAAGGCAAGAAATGTTTCTACGGTGGTTTGAGACCCCCTCCTATTTGGAAGAAGGGGCGCTCATACAAATGAAACACGAATTTGAGCCAAACATGAGAATTATCCCAACAGGTATGACTATTTTTATGCAGGGATTTTTGGAGTCGGGGAAGGTTCTTATGATGGTTCGAGACCCCTCCCGCATCTGGAAGGGGTGCTTCCACACCAATGAAACACAAATTTCTGCATAACTCGAGAACTAATCAAGCAAATGGAACTAAATTTGGGATGTGGGGGTTTTCGGAACTAAAAAATGTTTCTATAGAGGTTTGAGACTCCTCCCCTCTCTGGAAGGGGTGGGTTCTCATGAAAATAAGACACAAATCTCAACCAAACATGAGAATCATACCTACTGTTCTGGCTTCCATACAAATGAAACACAAATTTCTGCAAAGCTCGAGTTCTTGGAATTGGAGTTCTTCAAATGGAACCATCTTTGGCATGTGGGGGTTTTTGGGCAGGATTTTTTTTCTTTGGTGGTTCGATACGCCTTCCCTCTGGAGAGGGGCAAGGAGGGCTCTCAAACCAATGAAACAGACATTTAAACCAAACATGAGAATTTTCCATGCAACTAAAACACAAAACACATGAAAAGTCGTGGTTTGCCGGCTTAGATGGGTCGGTGGTGAGGTACAAAATTAATTGTGATCCAAATTAATCGTTCGTCATTCTCGTCGGGTCAACCTGTCTTGGAACAAATAAACCACTGTCCCATTTTTTAAGTGAATACAGTGGTGTCCGTACTGTTAGTGTAGATCGATCCAAGTTGGCTCTCTGGCGTTGAGATGAATTGCCTTTTTTTTCTAATGAAATACCACTATCACACTATGTGAATGGCCTCATCCTTACTGTTGGTTTAAACCGGTCAAAATCGGCTTTTTAGTTTTATTAAAAAAATTATTTTATATTCCTAATGAAAAACCACAATCAAACTTTATGAGTGGCCCCAATAGCATCCCAACTGTTGGTTTAAATCGATTCAAATCGGAAATCGGTACTAGTTTTTAAATATTTCACTTGACAGCTTATCGTTAACCAAAACAAACCCTGCTGCTACCCAATCCTGCTATCCAAAATCCCTGTGATTTCTCGCGGGAGTGCAGAAGTGTTCTCAGCTTCCAATAAAGCGAGTATTACGTCAACATATTCCTACCCATTCCTTATTTGACCTGCATTCGGACGGGACCGGCGCCGGTATTGCCTTAGTTTGGAATCACTAGTTTTTACACATTGAAGATGTATGTTAGCAGAGCTTAAAAATATCATATTCAATTCTCAAATTGCACCCTTACTGAGTCAACATATATTAGTCACCACGCACTGTTCCTAGCGAACATGAAGTTAACACAAATTTGCCTTCATGAATCTCTTGTGCAAGATGAGTCAACTTGTTTTGTGTTGCTTTACTTTGATCATTCATTCGTTCCAGAAGGCAGTGAATGTACGTAAGCGCAAACAACTCATTCAATTTCAACGTTCTACCGTGAAGACGAAAGAACAGTCATTCATTTGGAGAATCAATGAAATGGAAAAAAACCAAAACTTCTCGAATCGATCCTGCAAATGCTTTTTCTCGAACAAATGCCCTTAAACTCTGTAGCGATTTCGACCATTGCTCCGCCTTTTGGCTTCCTTTGCCTTCAGCCATGTTCGGGAATACTTGAAATCCTGTGGCAGAAAAAATCACTCACGAACGCGATAATGAATGACTGGTTACCAGAACATTCAGCCAAGCAACCAAAATCTCTTGAGGCTTGAATAGCCGTGTCCTTTGCTGTGGTGTGAAAGAGTTGTGTGGAACACAAGGACAACAGAATGACTGAGCATAGCAAAATAGTAAACACGAATATATTGCGTGACTGATAGAACGAAATGAAGGGAGCGAAAATTGTACCTACTGAATATTTTTTTTACTCATCGTTCATGACGGCTGTCATTTTTTTCGAACTTCGAACTTTTATCATCACCTTTGTGTGGGGCCCTTCTCATTGTTCGATTCCTGACAATGAGAAAGCGGACTCGCTTGCAAGGGTGGGTGCTATGGAAGGCGATATTTATGATCGACAAATCGCCTTCAACGAATTTTTTGCTATTTTTCGTCAGATATCACTCGATAGCTGGCCGTATAAATTCAGTAGAGGAGACTTGTGGCGATGGTTACATTCTATCACTTCAAAGGTGTCTAAAAAATGTTGGTTCAGGGATTGGATGTGGGTCAAGACTTCATTCGTGTGATGTCTCGCCTCATGACCAATCATTATTCATTAAACGCTCATTTGTTCCGTGTTGGGCTGGGAGACAGCAATCTCTGTGAATGCGGACAATGTTACCAGGACGCAGATTACGTTATTTGGTTTTGTGCTGAGTATCGTGGAGTCAGATCTGAGTTGTATGATTCCCTTCGAGCTCGAGGTAGACAACCCTATGTACCGATTCGAGACATTTTGGCTGCGCGCGATCTGGAGTTCATGAAACTCATTTATGTGTTGTTGACTAACATTAGCCTTAGATTGTAGTTTGATTAACTTACTTGTTTAGGTTAAATTTTTGAGGAATGTGTGCGCCAATGTGTGAGTGTGGTTGTGTGTGTGTGAGTGTGATTGTGTGTGTGAGGGAGTTATTCTTTTTTTTTTAAATTAAAAACGTTCAGTTAAAAAATTGTAATTTGAAGTTCTAAATATAAGAAAACCATTGTTCCTTATGCTTTGTTCAAAATTTCCACCCCAATTTTCCCATCCTTAAAATGGTTATTCCTATTAACCTTGAGACGACCGCGAGTAATCGGTTCTATCCCTTTAACGTTAGTTCTAAGATAACTGATGTATATAAACATGAAAACTTGGCTCTGTGCAGTTGATTCGATTGAGCCTGTACAAATAAATGAATTCGTAAAAAAACGGGTTTCAAAAAATCAATATTTCAATTTTGTGGGCAATTTTGATAGAGACGATATTATTTTTCGATTTTCCTGAGCTCTAGGGCTTTACTACTTTTGTGTAAAAAATTTGCCAATGCATAATTTTTCAGCTTGCTGAGATAATTTAAAGCCCTTTCCACCACAAGAATGTTTTCCTAAGACGATCAGTTCTCGAATAAGCTTTTTAAATCACAATTAGCAAAGTTGTAAAAAATCTCTTAATTTTTTTCATACCTCAAAAAAGAGAGAATACCCTATTTTGAAATTTCCATACAGGACTGGAATCAAAATTTCTTGTTGATAATAAATTGATTGATTTTTTTTTGCAAAGGATGGTGCTTTATTCAAAGTTCCCGACCGTTTCTCTCAACGTTGAAATTGTGTGCAACTCTTAATCTAGATCATAATTTTTATTGCCAAGAAAATTTCAAGCACATTTCGTTTCCTTAACTATACACTTTTTTAAAGTAGCTGGTTCTTCCTGACCGCACTCTCCCCCATCTTAAAGCATTGGTACATATTCTATAAAATCAAGATTTCTTGATTTATGATATTTTTGTAACTGTAAAAATAGAATATGCTAACTGAAAAGTTTGTTCGCGTACGTATTTATTTTTAACAATGCTGTTGTTGCTATAAAAGATGTTCATGTTACTCCAAAGTAACGAAACGTAACCAAACGAAAATCGGCTATACGTACTACCTGTGGCGATATTACCAACTGAAAAACATTTGAATTGACCGTTTAATGGCTAATCGGTGAAGAAACTGCAAGTGTTATGTATTTTTGTCTGTGTTAACATATTTTAATCTTCGTTTGACGTTAAAACACTTCTGCCATCTGTTCAGCTGTTCCATTGATCACAGTGTGTTCAACAGATGGCGCAGGTGTGTTAGTGACCATGCTTTGTAGTGAAAAATGTTCGATGTGTTATGTCTGTTTGTCTGTGATATGAATGTTAACAAATTAACGGAGATGGATTACGGATTATGGGTTACGGTCTTTGGTGATAATTTTTGATGCTGCTGATCGAAAATTATGCAAAATAAAACGATACGTAGATGACATAGAAATTTCTTCAACAAAGTTTAATTAAATTAAAATATCTACAATTCTGTTGAAGCAAAACATCCTCTAAATCATAAGAATAAAACATTGAAATTTTTATTATGAACAAAAAAGGACCACCCTACTCACAGCCCAAACCAAAAGATAGATCTTATTTTAAAAATCAAATCTCCAGACGACATTATCTGTCTAAAGTTAATGGTTTTCGAGTTATCGATTTTTGTCGCGAAATTTGTCCATTCAGACCATAGTGCGAGGGTTGCATTATCTAACATATTGGACAAAGTTTATGCATTAAATGGTTTAACGTAGTCTACGCCAACCCAGCCGTCATGTCTTGTACATAACACCACTGATTGTTGTTTGTTTGTGCGAAGGAAAATACTCTCTTTCAACGTGGAGAAAGTGTCGAGGCAGAAAACGTTCAATTAGAAATCCTATGCGCCTGCTGGGATCAGCTGATTTTATTGTTTTCCTTAAACTTTTGACAGCTTTCAGTTGACTTGGCATTCAGCATTGTTTATACGAATAAGTTAAGAGTGTTGACAGCCCCATGTTTTTTGCTAACAGCTTACAGATACCTCTGATGGAATGCCTCATGGTGCCAGCAGAGCATGAGTGATGAATACACAACGCCATCTTGTGCCTATTGTTTTCATTTTCAGATCACAGCATGGCCATTCGGATACAATCGAATAAAAAGCATTCATCGAAGTTTGATTTTAAACATTACATTTTATTTTATATCCTCACTAGATAAACCGACCGTTGTTCACTCTGTAATAACCTTGCGATGATAAAAATACAATAAACTAACATTACAAACGAAAGAATTAAAACCTAGTAATCTTCTTCTGGACTTGACTTGATCGGGGCTTTAAAAAGAATCCGGGATGGTAAAACTCGCAATACCCTTTGTTTGCTACTTGTGTGGTGGTTTCGTCATGCATCTTCAGACGAACAGAACTTTTCCCGGGACTATTGTAGAAAACGTAATAAAACGTAATTTTCAGAACCCGTGCGATCTTACATGCAAAACGTTTTCACTGATGAAACATTGCCCTATCTTTGCTCACTATCCATAATGTTACAATTGCTGTTTTGACTTGCTTTCTAATGATAATAATTGTTTAATTTAATGTTTGTCCTGTCTTGCTGATTAACCCTCACTTTCAACTACAAGCATCCCACAGATGAGATTTTCTATTATGGTAATATTTATGGTTCTATATTTCTGTCTTCTACAGCACATCCTCCTACCTGCGAACGCGAAGTGAGTGCAACAATGGCTCTTACGAAAATTAGATCTTTTAGTTATTGTGTTTTCGGTGATTTTACTCAAACCACCTATAAATATGCTGAGGTTACAGGTTACAGACTATACGGCGTTGCCTTTACGAACAACAATGGCAACAGCGAACGTATAGCGGAGTTGTGTAGCTGTGTGCTCGGTGACACTCCGGTTGACGAGGGGTTCGGATGGACCGGACGCAGCCCACTTAGTAGGCGTGGTTGGCAACGAATAAGCTGCCAGCTCCAGCGGCACCAACGACGCCACCGCCGTACTTGCCCTGGGAAGAATCACCGTTGGCCTGGAAGGAGAAGGAAGAATAAGAGGTTACTAATGCAGTTTTAGATTGTTGGACGAGTTATGACGTTGTTGACTTTGCCATCTAGAAAGATTTAAGAATATAGACGCATCTAAGATTGGAAAAACTTTAACAGTCGCCGGAAAATCTTCAATGAGAGCAGATTGCCTGCTCTTTATGTCAAATAAGCTATCTTTGTTGAGCCCGCATCCGATTTCAGATACTCCACCACACCCCCCACCCCCTTCGCAGCATGAAAATTTCACGTCGGTCCTCATTTCGGTTGGGTAATTGAATTATCCGTTCCGAAAGCTGCAATCTCACAAATTGTGTGCCGTTGTCCTTATCTCTATCCATCTGCTGAACCATCGGCACACCCGCCCACTCACATATCCCCGGGGGTAATGGAGGAAAAACAAACGACATCTAGGTTAGCAATTTCCCCCGCTTTTGGATGGCGTTGTTTTCGCTTCGATAAATCCCGCATCCAAACTTCCATCCCCCCGGTGTATCGGGCCTCTGGGGGTGATGAATTTGCATCCTGCAGTGATGTTATGGCCGTATAAGGACCTCGATTGGACATCCGTTGCTTCCCACGTGGTTCCATCGGATACAACCCGGTACATTGGCATCGGAATAATTGATTGCAGTGTTTGTCCCTATGACACATACCCAAGCTGCCTCGGATTACATCCTGGTGAATATTTATGCCTCCGGGGTTCACTGGACCTTCACATGGTTCAAGGCTCACCATCCCTTATCTCATGGGGCTTACTGAGGCATGAACCGAGGAGGTGGCGTTATCTGATCCGCAAAAGTCATTCAATCGTCACCCGTGCTGCAGTCCGATCAGCTGGAATTCGAACGGGCGAACGGAGCGAGAGTGAAACGTGGATGTAATTAAAATTCTAATCATTTATTTTAATCATTCCCATGACCGGAGTATTCAATCTGCACTTAGGGAAGAGGAAGTAAGCATCGTTGGATTCGGTGCCTCGAACACTCGAAGATTGGTTCACTTCCATCACGAGTTTCGAGGTCCAACGGCAACGTGTGATTTGCATCTATAAATATGATGATTGAGATTCCTGACTGGCCAGGCTGGAGCATTCTGGAGGATTGACTGCCGGGGCGAGACAGACAGGGAGGGACGGAAAGGGCCTCCCCTTTTTCGTTCGAGGCCGAGTGGGTGGAGAAAATATTCAAATCACATTTCAATCCCGGTTTCTTGACCGTCGAGCTGGGTGCTGATTTGAATACGAGATTATGACCAAAGCCAATGTGACAATGTGTATGTATGTGTGGGTGTGTAGGAGTGTATCAGATTTGATGTGTGGATGGAACGTGATGATAATCTGTAACCAACCAGTTTGGAGGTGCGATTGGTGATATTGGATGTGATAGGCTGATTAGTGACTGCAAGAAAGGACTGAGGATGGAGGACAAATTAAAGTCTTTCTTAAGCTCTACTAGATGGGGAGCCAGATTTGACACATTGCCACGTGCTTTGTTAGGGCAAACATTTACCTCTTGCTGATTTTAGAATGCTGATGGAATTGAGCTGGAGAGGCTCTTCGGTTTTCAATCACGGATTAAATTTTGGCAACAGAATGATAAGATGATTTACTTGATGTGGTTTCTAACTTCTTGAATTCGTACGAAAGGGTTTTTATTTTTTGTCTTCTGTCCGATAGTATTGATGACCAAGATTATAGGGAGGGTGATTTGAGGTAGTGTAGATGTGTTACTGCTGTGTAACATAAGGTCTTTTTCTATTAACCACCCACGTTAATGAGTGGCGCCAACAGCATCCTTGCTGTTAGTTTGAATCGGTCTTCAAATTGGATATTTCAACGTATTCTTGTATTCCATTGAAATAAACCACCCACATTCCTGAGTGTCCCCAACGGCCTCCTTACTGTTCGTTTAAATCGGTCCTCAAACTATGTTTCAACATCATTTTGTATTCTGCTAGAATAAACCATCCACACTTGTGACTGGCCCCAACAGCATCCTTACTGTTGGTTAAAATCGGTGCCAAAATTTAAATAACTTTAATGTGCATAGCTGAAATAAACCAAGACTGAAAAAAGGCGACACCTATTGTGAGACACCCTGTACACCGAATAAATCGGGAACATAGTTAATAACCTTATTCGCTGTCGACGTCAGTTGAATTCAGCACATCGTTTACCAAAACGGATGCCGCTGCGAACCCAACCATTATATTCAACATCCCAGTGATTTTTTGTGGTAGTGCAGAGGGCTTCCAATAAAGTGAGTATCACGTCAACATATTCCTACCCATTCCCTACTTGACCTGCATTCGGGCGAGGCCACCGGTATTGCCTTAGTTTGGGATGGGATCTTCAGTATTTACACATTGAGGAAGGTTGCTAGTCCCAAACACCATCTTTTGTTTCTCTGTCTAATAACAGCTGGTATGACAATGCCTAATAACAGCTGATCTGGCAACCTCGGGCGGCCAAACATGTTCAATCATGTTCATGCTCTGTCCGATAGTATTGATGACTGTTTTCCTGTTTCATAAAGGGTGAGTCGATAATTATTGCGGCACTTTCAAACTTGCTTAAGTTTTTTCATATTCGACCGAAATTAACCAAATTCGATTTAAAGTACATGATTTGGTAGTCCACACTTGTGTCAAACATAGTTAACCACTCGTGATCAACGACACCAGGAAGAGATTTACCAAACTGAGTGCCTTGGAAAACGGCTGAGACCGTCAGTGCCACTACTCCAGGCGTAGTATGTGGCTTATTCTGTGGATCTTGTACCGAAGAACATGAACCCTCCAAATTGTCCTGAACTCCGTCCGATCAAAACCTATTGGGCCATGATGAAGCGCAACCTTCAGAAGACCAAAGCAGTGGTGAAGGCTCTTATAGAGGACGTCAATCTCAAATGTGGAGCATTCTACTCAAACACATGCTGAAATTTAAAAGCTGAAATAGATACACATCCTGAACTTCTACACAATCTAGTTTCACTTCGATTACAACAAGAAAAGCCCAAATAACAGAAGCAGGTTTTTATTTTCCGTGTTGAATCTATCTAGGTTATGTGACAAACATCTGGTTGTCAGCATTTGATAGAGGGAGTAACAAAGGGTAAACAAACAACTTGTCATTGTATAAGGTAGTGGTAGTGCAGGCACGGATTCAAAGAAATCGTTGTGGCTCGCCATATAAACTGATCCAGGACTTGAAGGTTACCAGGCAAACCATCAGAATAGTTCCTTAAGAAAAAATGGAATTTAAGCCACCCATGTAACCAATAAGCAGATCCAAAGTGTCTTAACGGCACCATATCAAGCAATTAAGTCACCTTAAATGCATCATAAATGCAGCTTTTGGCTCAATATACGGCTGTTTTACTGCAATGCTATGATAATGCTTCATCAATGCTGTTTTGCACTCAAAATGCTTATTATAGGCTACAAGCATTTAAATAGCATTTGAAATTCAACTTTACAACAGATATCATTCAAGGTGATAATATAATGCTAATATAATGCTTGTTGCATCTGAAATGTAGATTAAGGGTTTATTTACTGCACATGCTAATGCTTATTGGTTACTTGGGCATATAAAGAAAATTCGTCGTCTTTCAAAAACTAATAAGAAGAATAGAGTCCTTCTCTGTCGAGCACTGCTTAAGCGACACAGTGATGCCTGGATTTTGTTCTCGGGCTGTGGAACACCGTGCTTCCATTAGATAGCACCACCAGTGAATATTAGTGTTGTCGAGTAAAAAACGCCTCATTGTTATACTAGACATTTGTCAACGACTTCGCTTCATCGCACTTGTTTAGTTTTATCGGCATCATATGTTCTAGTGCGCGCAAAAATGTCGAAATTTGAGGCCAAATAAGCGTCAAGTTTTGCGGTAAGTTTTGCTCAAGATATAAGTAACAGAGTACAAAAAGTAACAATAAAATCGATTGTTTTCATGGGAGATCCAATATTCGTTTCATGCGTCAGTTATACCCTGTAAAGCTGATTTACCAAATAAATCTAAAGTGTCGCAGTAACTATCGACTCACCCTATAGTTTATGGGTTTGACGATCGAAACTAGGTCGACTAAAATTGGGACAGTTCTTTTATTATGCGCATTTTTAAAACTTGAAGACCCGTCATTAAATAGACACGTGATTCCTCTATTTATATATTGACATTTTTTTTCAGTGATTAACATATCATGCATTCAAGAGTTGCGTTGCTCCATCAATACTTTGACCTTTTTTTTTTGTCTTGATTATCGAGATTTTCAGCCTCGGGCTGGTTCATCTCCCGTCGTAGTCAGTCAAGCACCACTCTTGGGCATTTTCGTAACTTCTCCGGGGGTGAGATTCGAACTCGTGACTTAGGCGTGAGAGGTATGGATGTAAACCAATACGTCGGAGTCGCCCCCTTCACTTTGATCTTGAAATTTGACCATTACTCTAAATCGTTAGAAGGGATCTTTCAAAGTTTCCAAATCAACCGTCACCAACGTAATAAAAGTTTTAGGGAATCGTTCGTTGACAGCCTGAATTGTAGCGAGGGGGTCACGCAATAGTGACCAGTTCCGGGAAGAACTCTACCTTCTCTGCTACGCCATCTGGCGAATCATCCTCCGTCAACTTAGACACAGCCAGTGATCATGTTGCTATAGAAATTCTTCGAACCTTATCAAATCTGTATTTATTCTGAATATCTCTTTTAAGCTAAATTTATTGGTGTCTAAGGCAGTGTTGGTGACTGCCGAAAAAATCAGCGAAAATTATTTATTGTTGTCCGTGCTTGAAACAACCACATCGATAAATACATTGGTAAAAGCATCATATGCAGGAACTCATTGAGTGAACAAGATTAGACGTTTTGAAGATTACTTCATTCCACCACGCAAGTCAAATGGACAACAGCTCTGCCTTCTTGTGATTCACTCTTCGTTGATTGAGTGGCTATGGAAATACGACCCAGTAGTATCGCCAGATGATAATGTTCGGAGACGAGAGGTGATAGCATTCATTTGAACAGAATCTTTCATTGTCTTTTTATTCGAATGACAGTGTTGGAAGTTTTGTTAAGGGCTTTCGCTGAATCAATCTCAACGGCAGCCATTACCTCAACATTTAGAATTGCTACAATTCAGAATGTGTACTACATATTAAAAATTTAATCACATCAGTTTGTATGCTTACTTGCTGTGAGCAATCTGATTTAGTTTGATTCAATATTCACTCACTCACAATCTAAATTTAATTTGAAATACCAAGGTAAGTTTGCGAGAGAGAGACAAAAGATAGGCAAAAATACATGGACCAGCGATTCACTTTAGGTATGTACCGTCTGAGGAAAAATTTGCCTACTCAACTAACTTTTCCCAATCCAATGCATCCAAGTTGGTAGTGCCGTACCATTACAAACCAAGTAACCTGTGCCATCATCAGTAACCACCAAAAACAGAAAATATTGGCCTAAAAAAACAAATGTCACTTTCTGTTAACATTTGGCGTTTAGTTGCTCCATGTTTTCTGTGTTTCCCGCTGTATTTACTGGCAACACTGTGCTTTTTGACTTTCGATTCATTTTAGCTTTGAACGAGGCACCACACAATCACGAAGTGATCCGATCGTAAGCTTCGAGCACTAGCACACCATCGAATCAGGAAACGAAAATGAATCACCAACAGAAGCCAACGAACGAATCAATAAATTGGACAAGCAAGCAACACGCACACAATTGACAGGCGACGAAATTCATGCTATGTTCATTCCATGTTTACCTTGGCCCATCAGTTTTTAATTTGAGAGGTGAAGCAGAACTTTTCATTGTATGCGTCTATTGAATCAAAGAAGAGCGTGCAACGTATGATTTATGATACGATTGGAACCATCCTTAGGTAGTGAATTTGTTATCTATTAACAAACTACAATGCACAGTGGTCCAGAATGCGAATTAAACTGGAAAGATACATGTTCAGCCTAAGTTTGAAGTTTTGGAGCAAAATTGTCTTCTAAAAAGTTGTTTTTAATAACAAGACGCATTTTTTGGTTTAAAAAAACTAGGGTGGTCCTTATTTTCAGAGAAACGTCCTTTTTTTTTATTTGCAGAAATAAAGGCATATTTTTTTTGTGAAAGTTGTAGATTGAATAATTTTAAGCAACTTTGATTGACCAAATCTTTCTGTACCTTTTGATCTGAATGAATTAGAGCATTCTTTTGCAAGTGGCCTAGGTGTCCCTATAAAAATCAGTTATTTTGCTGTATCTTTTTTATTTCTGATTTTTCAGCGAGGTCAATATTGTTGAACAATATACATAGCAGCAGTTAGCGGCAGTTAATATGATGCTGTGTTTAATTCTTTTTGAGGGTAAAACTAGTTTACATTGTTACTTACGACCTATTGAAAATTTGCTCTAAATGTAAGGGAAATATTATTCTTTGTGGTGGTGGTCCTAATTTGTGTGAAAGTGTTATAAATTTTACATTTGTATCTTTGCTTACAAAATAAGATCCGTCGTTTCGAATAAGTTGTCGAGATTTCTCGAGTTCTCTTTCCAACAGACGTTGAAACCCTTAGAACTTTCATGCAAACGAGGGCCGCCAACACAAGGAAATACATTTCCCAAACTGATGGTGATGCTACTTCCCGTGAGGGTGCTGAGAGTTTTGAGAATTTTACGTTTGAATCTTGCCTTCCCACTTTGTTTACAAAATCAGATATGTCTGTTAGAGAAAGTACTCGGAATTTATCCAGATCCGAAAAAAACAACAACAACAGGGTGCCTTGTCCACTGATGGCAGCCAACCCACAACATGACAGATTAACTTGGTGCCGTGTAACCACTTGCAAATCATAGATGTCGCCCCACAACGTAGACATTGCGGTCGTCCCTGGCAGATGCACCGGTTTTTCTATTCGGAGCAGCATGTTTTTGTTGCGTCATGAGTGGTTGCAAAACAATATGCAAGCGTACCATATCAAAAGAGTCTATCCCTATATTCACGGTTTAGCTTCAATTATAAGTAATATCAGCGCCAACATTTGATTAGGGCGAATCTGCTTTTGTAAACAATGGCATTGGTAGTCATTTTCTCTTGAAAGATTGAACATAAAGATTGAACACAAGGTGATATAAAGATTGAAATGCGGCTTTCCTCCAAGTACAGATACAATCGCGGCGTTTCCTCAACCACGCTTGTGCGTTTTGGAAGTGTTACAACGCGTTGTATTTTGTATCCAATAAATCTGAGAATAATTGAAGATTATAATTTGGCCATAGAAACCGTTTAAACAATGTTTTTTTTACTTGTTTTACTTAGGTAATTCATGGAAAAAAAATGCATTAACGTTGGAAGGAAGCGGATGTCAAAATAAATTGATCTATTTACTATCTTGTTGCGTGAGGAAGAGAAGGAGTTGAAAATTGCCGAAAATTATGTTACGAACGAATCCGTGACACCTCTGATGAACTGACGCTGTACTTGTATCAATCTATTCGAGTAGCTCTTTGCTCGTTTGCGGAGTTTTTTCAAGAGTAAATATCGAGTGAGAAGCGAAATATTCAAGTGGATGAACGGTTTTTCGGCGTTATTTGGAATTAGCGATTTTTTTGTGATTTTGTTTGTTCATTATTAAAATTAAGTTGCTAGTATATAGATTGTGTAAATATTGGATCAAGTGTAAACAGTGTTTTGGTTTTTAATAAAAGAGACCTAAAAGAAAACATAAATTCAGTGAAATAGAGTTAAGTTCAAAAATCTCAAAATGCGCTGTGTGATTGAACAATGTTTGCGAAATCCGAATGAATCATTGAATGTGAGGAGTCACATTCATTAAAATTGAAGTTTGAAGAAATATTCGTTCAGATTTTCAAAAAAATCTCGCGAAAAAAAATATGATTCGTTCAATTTTAACACATCGATAATAAGTCCCAGACCTAACTACCAGATGGCACCACTAATAAAGTATTTACATGATTTTTCAAAAGTACCAATCTTCAAAAGATTATTGTAAAAATTCAACGACGTGTGGTTTATTATTTATCGAGTTACAGTGGTTTAATTGACGCTACTTTTATGATCCTTGAAAACAATGAATTCAAAGTAATTTCGTGTGTTGATATATCATTGCTTTTGATGGGGAAAAACACCAAAGCTAAGCTTGAAAAATATTATCCGGAACCTGCCCCATCGAAAATGACCATCAAACGATGGTTTGCCAATTTCAAACGTGGTCGTACGGACACCGATGATTTCGGAAAATATTGAAAAAAAACCCCTGAAAATCATCATGGACAATCGCAAAGTGAAATTGCAAGAGCTAACTGACACTCTGGAGTTATCAAAAAGTAGTGTTCACATTATCATGTACGAGAATTTGGGTATGAAAAAGCTGTTTTCCTAATGGATCCGGCGTTTGCTCACACCAGAGCAAAAATAACAACGAGTCGATGATTCATAAGGCTGTTTGGAGATGTTCACGCGAAATAAGAAGGAGTTTTCACAAAGGATGAAACATGGATTCTCCACTTCACTCCGGAATCAAATCGGCAGTCTGCTGAGTAGCATGCAGACGGAGAAAGCCGTCCAAAGCGTCCAAAGACTCAAACGTCGGCTGGGAAGGTAATGGCGTCTGTATTTTAAGATGCGCATGGGATTGATTGACTACTTGGAACATGGATAAACAATCAACAGCGACTATTAAATCGGTTTTTTGGATCATTTGATGGCCGAAATAGCTCAAAAAAGGCCTCATTTGAAGAAGAAAAATGTGCTTTTTCACCAAGACAACGAACCGTGTCAAAAGCAATAAAAACAGCTGCAAAAATGGTCGAATTGGGTTTCGAATTGCTACCGCACCCACCGTATTCTTCAGATCTGGCACCCAGTGACTACTGGCTCTTCGTAGAACTCAAAAAGATGCTCCGTGGAAAGAGATATGGCTCAGATGAGGAAGTGATTGCTGAAACTGAAGCATATTTTGAAGGTCTCGATAAATCGTTCTACACTGGTGGTATCGAAAAGCTAGATAAACGTTGGAATGATTGTATCACTTTAAAAGGAGATAATATCGATGATTAAAAATGAATTTGGAAAAAAATATTGTTTGCCTACTTAGGTCCGGAACATATTGACCGATGTGTTAGTTTTAACGGGTTGAAAAATTAATGCCAGTACTGCACAGAACAGTCGAATTTGTGACAATCATTTTGCGAAAGATGCCTAAAGAACCAGCAACAAGAAACAAATCTTGCGCAAGAATGCTGTACCCCTCTTTTTTTCAAAACAGCAAAAGAAGAAACGTAAACAAAATTCTAAAATCTGATCTACACAAAAAACTTTAGACTACTGATTTGGCAAACAATCTAATAATCGCTTTTGCCTTCCATACGTCATTTCACAGTCAAAAATATTCAAACGGCTATTCGGTTTGACACATTTGACAGTACTACCGGAAGAAATTTTTGAGTTTCAGTGACAATGTACTAGACGAGTCAAATTGTTCCCGGATTGATGCCATTCTTAAACGTGTTTCGATCAAAATTTGGCTGACTTAAACTTGACGCATTTTCTTTCATCGTGCATTATAAAATTTTGCACACCCCTCATTTTTAAAATGTGTGCGTAAAGCAACATGCTTCTATTTTGATTTTGAGATTAGAACTTCAGTTACACCAATGTCATCGAAGGAAGAGAAGCAACGCATCAAAATTTTGCACGCACATAGCGAAAATCCAAACTACTCTCACGCCAAGTTGGCGAAATTGTTAAATATGGGTGAATCAACTGTTACCAACGTAATAAAAGTGTTCGGTAAACGTTTGTCGACAGCCAGGAAAGCTGGATCGGGGTAAATTCGAAAGTCGGAGGCCACAGCGACGACAAAACGAGTTGCCCGCTGTTGTGAGTGGAACCCCAACCTCACCGTCCGAGATGTCGCAAAGAAGCTGCGAGTGGCGCCTACAACCGTGGATAGAGCTAAAAAACGAGCTGGACTGTCGACTTACAAGAAAGTGGTGACTCAAATCGCGACGATAAGCAAAACACGTCGGCCACAGTACGATCGCGAATGTTGTACACGACGATCCCGAATAGAAAATTACCATTAGCTGTATGATCATTATTATACATTTTCCATTCATGTTATAATCACCATTATACGTATCATCCGTGTATAAGGCTGGTGTAATGTAAGAAACCATTCAAACTTTAAACAACCATAAATAGCGTATCCTATATATGATAATGATTTCATAAACAAGAAATTAACAGTGCTGGTGGATCGCTCAGCACACTTTTCTCCTGTGCTACTTTTTTGAGTGTATCAACAAGCGTTGCAGTGTTCTGGGAGTTCCTGTAATGTGCCGATTTGTTGACAGCCTAAATTGTTATTTTCTGCTGAGCCTGGTAACCAGGCAATGCATATTGGCAAGGTTGCTGGTTTCATATTTCTATAAGATCAACTGTCAAAACTGTGCCTCAGTGTGCCACACAAGTGGTATGGATTGAAAATTAAAGTGCCACTGTTAGGAAACATATTCGTCTAGTGTGTGAGACATCGTCGCTGGTACACTGTTCTAAGCGACTTACTCTTGATTTTAATCCACTTGTGAACAGTATTGTTGACTTTAATAATATACCTTTGATGGTGGACTTTTACGGTTTTTGAGTCCGCTGATCTCTTATTATAGTATTTCTAGTACATCCTAGCTTACTAAAAGTTCCATAAATCAAGGTGTTTTTTGTTGGATTTTGTTTGCGTTGGTTTGGATTTACCCTTGCCGATATTTTTTAATTATATCCCCTCAATTTACATACATTTTTCACAACGAAAAGCTTTTAATAAAACAAATGTCAACATCAAATGTGTGTTTTTATTTACTTGGATTGGGAGAAAAAAAACGAGAAAAGTTTTATTCATTATTGTATCATGATTGTAGCAGTTATCATCATGATTGAAATTATCATATAATATTACTATACTGTAACGATATCTATTATCTTTTTTTATCGTATTTATTATTAAATTATGTTAACGTATATCGCAATGGTTGCAAAAAAATATTTTATGATTTAACCATATTCGAACGATACCACCTTAAGTAAAACAGAAAAAAATATTATTCACAAATTATTTACTGTATAATACACCGGAAATTTTGTTCGAGAAAAAGTCATTTGTATGGTAACGATACTTAACAACCTATTAGCGTTATGGTAAGATCTTGAATTATCATAACATATTTCAACGGTATGATACACTTTATCTTCAGTTTATAATTGTTGGAAGATAACTTGAATAATTATGAAACGATAAATGGTATAATTCCTTTAAAATACTTGTTTATTCGGGATGCTGACGAAGTTTGATTGCGTGGTACAAGACGATGGAACTTACGTCAAGACAAATTTTAAACAGCTTTCTGGACAGCAGTTCTATACGGCATCTGGACGAGGAAAGGTGGCAAATATTTTCAAACTGTCAAAGTTCGCTAAGGAATATCTGGTGTGGCAGGCCATCTGTACCTGTGGCTTGAATAGCAACGTTTACATTGCGACCGGAACCGTCAACCAGGAAATTTATCTGAGCGAGTGCCTATAAAAACGTCTACTGCCTTTCCTGAAGCGACACAATTGTTCCGTTTTTTTTTTTTTGCCGGATTTGACATCTTGCATTACGGAAAAAAGAACATGGAGTGGTATGCTGCCAACAACGTTCAAGTGGTGCCCAAGGACAAGAACCCTCCCAACACGTCAGAGCTCCGCCCAATCGAACAATACTGGGCCGTCGTCAAGCGGAACCTTAAGAAGACTCAAAAAGGTGTTGTGAGAGAGAAACAGTTAAAGGCAAACTGGCGTTCTGCAGCGATTAAAGTGGACAAAGAGACTGTACAAAATATATGGCAGGTGTTAAACGAAATACCCGGCAATTCGCATTCGGTAAAAAGGAAGCTAAGCTGAATGTGTCTCCTCTAGTCTGTATTAACTGAACTTGAAAAAAAAAAGATTTTGTCTTATTAATAAAAGTTTTGATCAACTCACACACAGTACTGTTCGACTGATTTTTGATCGGAACACCCTCTGTGCTATGCTAAATCAGTTTAAAAAAATAAAAAGGCAATGTTCCTAGTATACTAAATAGGCAGAGAAGCTTGTCGAAAATTCGATTTAACTTCATTTAATGTTTAATAAAACAAAACTTCAAATGAAAATTTACTAATAAATAGCACAAACTCCACAAAGCAAACAAAGTATTTTTGTTATAAGCCGAAACACTGATTTCTTTTGTTCCTTTCCTTCTATTGCAAGAGCGATGCCAATGTTTACAATCTAATTTCACTAACACCTAGTCGTTCATCAGGGATCATTGACCGCATAAACAAAGGCTAGTTAATGTTCATTGCAAAAGCGCGATCTTTATTGCCCCCGAAATGACTACCTCAACCCTAAGCAAACATTGCCGGTAGCAAATTCATCATTGATCACAAATCGATCTCCGGTTCTGTGAAACCCTCTCAAACCCATTAACCGTGCGGTTTGTGTATATCTTGGAAATTATCATAAAATTATAAACCCGAGCGAATCCGACTTCCGCTTATTCTGCTCTCAGAATCATTCCGGCTAGCTGATTGGCACACACACAACGATTGTGTAACCGGTCGTGCCTCACCGCAAGTCTCGCGCCAGTGGGCGGAAAATTATGAAAGCACACAAAAGCACGTTTACCTTACCATCAGGAGTCAGCTGATTAGCACCACTTGAAAATGTAGTGTTGTTTGCTGACCCAACTAGGGGAGAGCTTCGTGTTATTGCACAGCAATGCCGAGCGGAGGTTGAAGGTGTTCTGCAAACCGAGAATGTCGAATGTGATGGCAAATGTTGTTCTTGGGTTGATTTGGGCGACACGGGCGAGGGACGACGTGGGTTTTCGGAATCTACAATTCAACCGACATTTAAGGTGGCGAAAGAGTGTTTCGCTCGATTCAAGAACTGATAAACCGAGATTAAATCATTAGAAATACCACTCGAATGATTGGTTTCCCAGCGAACTTGTACCGCTCTCAACACAACGATAATGAGAATGTTGTTTAACATGCCAAACCTCTACCCTTTGTCTATCCTACATAACGTTCAATCAGGTACAGAAATGCTACTGCGTAGCAGTTACTACGAAGTAATCATCAATATTTTCCCCACCGTTACCCGTGTCGGTTCCAGGATTCAGACACACGTGTCCTTACCATCTCACCCCAACCCCCGTGCAACATATTCAAACCAATTCGCTACAACCGCCAACCGAAACTTTCTCCGCACTTAGATTGATGAGTTGTTTTCGATCCAGCAAGTTCCGGGCAGTTATCGGGAAAAACAGAAAAGATAATCACCCGGGCGTGACCTTCGGCGGACGCGGTGCACTTTCCCATTTCCCGATGGGTGCGCTCGGCTGGTGGTGCAAATCATCCTCATACACAAAAGCTAAGGCATATTTGGGAAGAGAGAGTGTAATTAAAAACTTGTCCGTTCGCCAGATGCATCCCTCGAAAACATACGTGCACGCAAAGTGTGGTGGCCGTGTTTGTTTTTCCCGAACTGACAGTAGTGGGGCAGCCAGCCACATGTATTTTGACCAGGAACGCGAGTGGGACGTCCCATGATGGGTGTTGAACCCGTACAAGTGGATCAAAACAACTTTACGATTTAGATTCTCATTTTGCAATATGGTAACAACGGCTACTTCATGTTACAGCAAATGCATCTGGCATCTACTTCGTCCAGGGAGGGAATGCAACAAGGTCGGGGTGTGTGTGTGGAGGGAACGGGGAATATCGGGGATGGTTTATGACTTTTGAATCAACACATTAATATAGGATGGGTTTTATAGTGGTTTGGAATAAACTAACACGTACCCGATCAGCTGAGTTTTGGCTATGGAAACAACAACACGAGAAATTGTTTTGCCTCATTGCCGAATTCAAAGGAAACGGGATGGAAAACAAACTGAAATTAATTCTGACTGGCTCTAAATCCATCCCAGGAGGTCGGCAATTCGAGAATAATGCATTTCATGTGGTCTACAGAATGGCTTTGAAACAATATTCAAGATAAATGTTTCGATTATTTTGTGTTAAGTGTTTTTGAAACACGATAATACAAAATTTTGAGTTACTCTCTTTTAAGACAAAGTGCTATAATCTTACGAAAATGAATTGATTTTCCATATAAGTACCTATTTTACGCACACTAAATCATCAAATAATGAATAACAATTGCTTCCAGTACGAAACATTGTAATCTTGTGAATTTGAATATGTCCTCGAGCATTTCCAAAATTGATTTTCATTCAATCTTGACCCCGGATTTTAAGAAGACAAGTTTTGTTGAGTCCTGAGAAAGTTTACAATTACTCAAATGTCTAAATACCCCCTGGGCACTGGCAAATCCTTGAGGTAATTTAACTTCAACCAGGGATGCCAGGTATTTTTTTCAAATATCTGTTATAAAAATTTGAAATGTCTGGGTATGTCTATAAAAGTCTGTAATATTTTTTAAGAAAATAAGACTTCTTTCAACGAAAAGACGTAATAAGAGAATGAGTTATGCCTTTATGTGATTATGTAGACATGTCTGCATCTAATTCTTGGATTGTATGGAACCTTACATATTGTTTCATATTTTTAAAGCGACACTGTGACAATGAAGCTTGAAGCATTCGCATAGGTGACACAATTTTCTATAGTTTTCTGTTCCCCTGTAACGCTCTTTCCACTTTTGTATTTTAAAATCAAAATTTAGTTTTCATTTGATAAATTCAACAGACTTTTTTTGATTCAACAATAACCATTGATGGTGTGTACCATATTTTAATATGGTGTCATTATCACTCATGATCATCAATATCATTATGGTCATATAAATGATTTTTGTATAGACTGCTTCTTCGGTTAGTCAGTGATTATCTCTTAAATTTCAGGGAAATTCTCTCCTCATCTTCTGCAAGGCTCTTTGCTTTATTCTGGGAAGTTTCCTCCTGAATTTCAGGCAAAATTCCTCATGAAATTCTTGGCAGTCACTCCTTATTTTCTTCGTATTAAACATTTAAGAACCCAACCTTACCTTCCAGAAACATTTGGTAATTTTTTTCTGAACATAGTTACTTCCTAAACTCCTGATAAGTACTATCCTGAACTACGAGAAAAGCTTCTGCAAAACTTTGAGAAAGTACTCTCCAGAATTTCTTGGAAAATCTTCTAAAGTTGTTAGAAGTTTCTTCCTGAACTTCTGAGAAGTTCTTGTCTGAACTGCCAAAATAATCTCTTCTGATCTTCAGGGGAGTGTTCTCCTAAACTTCGGAGAAGTTTGTTCCTGAATTTCTGAGGAATTCCTGCTTGAACTACTAGAAAGATCCCCCTATACTTCTGGAAAGCTTCTTCCTGATTTTATCAAAAGAATTTATCATAACTTCTGGGATTTCGTGAACTTCGAGAAGTTCTCATCCTGAAATGCTGGAATATTCGATTCGGAACTTTAGGGAAGCTCTCTAGCACTTCTGGATAGTTCCAACCAAACTTCTCGTCTCTTCGCAACTTCTGAGAAGTCCTCTTATGAACTTCTGAGGAGTTCTTTACTAATTTTTTGAAAAACTCCTTCTAGTGCCCTCTCTGGTAGGTTTTTCCTGAAATTCGGAGAAGTTTTTTCCTGAGCTTATTCTTTTCAAAATTCTGATTGGTCCCATCCGGAACTGCAAGGAAAATTTTATTCCAAAATTTTTAGGAAAATTCCCTTAAATTTGTTCTTGCAGTTTCTTCCTGGACTTCTGAAAAGTCCTCTTCTGAACTTTTGGGAAGTTTTCTCCAGAACTTTGGGGAAGTTTGTTCTGGAACTATTGGGAAACTCGTGCTCAAATTAGAAGGAAGCCCAATGCTCCTGGAAAGTTTCATTCTTTTCTCTCAAAAGAATTTTGAGAAATCCTTATTCTGGAATGCAGAATGTTTGGAAAAGCTGCCAGGCACTTTTAGGAAGTTCCAACTAACCTTTCGAGAAGTTTCTTCTGGAACTTCTGGGAAGTTATTTCCTGAACTTGCGATAAGTTCTTTCCTCAACTTCTATGACGCATCCTTCTGAGGATTTTTTTGAGAAACCTTCCTGGTTAGCTCCCGTCTGAAATTTGGGGAAGTTTTTTTTCAGAACTTCTGGGAAGTTCAATCTTGAATTTCTGGGAAGAACTCCAAAATCTCTGGAAAGTTCCAAACTTCAGAGAAGTCCTCTCCCCTACACTTCTTCCTGAAGCTCTGATAAGTCCTCTCCTGATTCTTGGGGAAGTTTTGTCTTGAAATCTTACCCTCGGAAATGGCCTATATGATACTTATCCCCGGGCCCATTGTGCCTCCAAGTAGTCTCGCTTTCGTTTCTTCAAGGATTTCTACTTTAAATAATACCTACGATATTTTAAAATATTTCAACAAAGCTTCTTACCGTATCTACTATACTGTTCAGATCCTCGTACGTTTTAAATCTGAACATCAGAGAACACCTTTATGTGAAATTAAAAAAAATTCAAATGTCTGTAAAAGTCTGCAAATAAATAAAATGTCTGCCAAATGTCTGCATCGTTAAAAAAATCTGCAACAAAAATGAAAAGTCTGCAAATTTACAGACATGTCTGTGAATATGGCATCCCTGACTTCAACTATCATGTCCCAGGGCTTGTAATATAATATACAAATAATGCCACTATTGTGCAGTTTTCGATTTTTCTTCCATCATACAACGAACCGCTTTTAATTAGAAATTCATTAGAATTTTCTAGAAGCATTTTAAAATGTTCGCCAGATACTTTAACATGAGAACTGTCAGATTTATCACCACTCAGTGGTTCTTCTGTTTTCAACCTGAATTCTTTCATTGCTAGGTTTGATTCATTGGATTAAGTGGCGATCGCGCTAAAGATACAAATTCAAGTTTTCGAATAAAACTAGGGTCTCCTGGGTAGGAATCCTGAAAAGTGTAAGCTTTTTAGTGGAATGTCTGGAACTAGAAAATGAGAAGAAAGATTAGTAATTTCCATTTAATTCCAACTACCTTTATTGCTCATTTTGACAGATACGCAAATTTCGTTTGCAATGTGTAGACTTCTTTAGTGTCGTGTACTAATAATACTAATACTAGCCGAGTATTAGTACTCGACACTGAAGAAGTCTGCACATTGCAAACGAAATACGCGTATCTGTCAAAATAAGCAATAAAGGTAGTTGGAATTAAATGGAAATTAATAATCTTTCTTAAGACACAGAGTTCAGACATGATTTTTCCTGTAAATTTTATGGTGATATTGCATTAATCAGTTTTTCTTTACCTCACAACAAAACAAGAATAGATCTTACGCGTCAGCTTGCAATGTAAACCATATCAAGGAAGTAGAACACAATTTTTTTTCTTTCATATTATGGCAAAGTCATTTAATCTTAAAACTAAGTTCTCAGGCATTATTTACAACAACAATAACACATAAAGCAGTAAATAAAAATAAAAAGCGTAACCATGCATTCTTTGTGCCAATTGTATTTAATGTCATCTTGTTTAACAAAACATTTTTTTTTTCATCTCAATTTGATATAACCAAGCAATCTTAATCAGTAAAAATAATAATTTCTCTTTTGTCGCAATAGCTTTAAAACAAGCAAACTGTAATTGGGTAGTGAAAAACATAGAAACACACATAATAAAAAAAAAACCAAAATCGAACAGAAACTTTTTTTGTGGTTAGGTACACTCTAAAACTAAGAAGACAAAAAAAACTAGGTCAACAAGTTCAACTCATAATTGAAAGATTCATCGCGGTTCGGATGTCCTCTTCGATCCCTGCAAATGCGCTTACTAGTCCTATTGCTCTCTCCTGTCTAAGCCCTACTTGTGTGTGCGTCTATTCTGATGTTTCGACTTACAAACAAAAAAGAGGTAGTGTTTCAGTGTTTGTGTTGAGGTGGAAAGCTTTCTTCTGCACTGTTCTGCTCTATCTACTAGTACTAACACAAATTCGATCGACGACGACTGACGAGGCTGCCGCAGTTGTTTTGCGCTTTATTTTGGGTCAGTGTGTGTGTGTGTATTGTGCATGCAGTGCAGCGCATCAGTCGTTGTGGTAGTGCAGTGATCCAGTGCAGCAGAGTTCTGTGTGCTCTCGTTCTCTAGTAAGCGTGCGATTTCACAAACAAACTGGCGGTGGCGGCATACGAGGGAATCGAACCGGCGACGTATTTTGCTTGGCATGCCAATCCATTAGCCTGTAATTGGTGGTGAGTGTTTTGTTTAGGGTACAAACGAAAGAAGAAGGATGCTCAATCAAGGGCGATTCAGGTTTAGTAAATTAAGAGTGGCTGG
>JASCZW010006024.1:0-154830 GCA_034211315.2 Aedes japonicus | reverse complement strand
AAATTTCGAATGTTTATCAGCCTTATCCAGCATTCATATGCATTGTTACAATGTTCTCGTTCGCCTGCTTGCATGGAAATCGTCCATAGATGATCGTACCCAACATATTTCACTTAGCTACTACTGGAAACACATGTAGATATTTCCCAATACTAAATTAAGTGAATTTTACATAAATATCACACAGAAAAAGAAATTCTACCTGACTAATCATTAACATTTCACTGGACACATAAGATTCACTTGATTTTGCAAAGCATTTTCCACTTCCTGAATCACATGAAAGTTGAATGAATTTCTTGTGGTATTTTCCATTGATTAGGGTAACGGGATGTAATGTTAGCCTAGCTCCTTGATTCAGCCTATGTACCAAATATGTCACAATTTCTTCGATAATCAACAAAACCATGTTGCTATCAGCATGACCGATTTATTTCAAAGCAATTGAGACATAATTAATCAATTTATAGTTGTTCACTTCCGCGTAGTTTTCGATTTCCTTGACTTTTTAGACACCATGACTTTACTGGTTAAGCTGAACAGATTATCTATACGATCTTCGAATGATCTAAATTTGGCGAAATTGAACCTATAAACCGACTAATGCAGCCAAGATGTACAGAATGTAGTCACATGTTATAAACTAACAGGTCACATTGGTAAAATAACAATGATTTAACAAGCAAACGATGGACCCAATGTAAGGGGCATTTTTTTTTCTATGTTCCCAACTATGGCCTGTTGTATGAAAAGCGTAGTAAACATGTGGTTATTGGTAACATTTACAAAAAAGTTCAAGTTGATTTTGTTCGTATGGCTTATCTTTTTTTTTTTTACTAGTTCGTTTATTTTGGAGGCTCAATTGCGTTAGCTTTACGGAGCCGAGAGTTCATTGATTTTTTTTATAACGTTATGGCTTAATACTAGGATTAGTAGGACTTGGGCCGTTTACTCGCGGTTTACCCGAGGTTAAAATAGGTCACATTTTTTGGGGATGGGTTGGACAAAGGAACATGCGAATAGGGTTCTGTAGTCTCATCAGATAGTTGTCGCCAGCACAATAACTTGGTGCGGAATGGTCAGGGCTCCCTTTTTGTGTTCTGTCGGATGTGGTAACCATTGGGCGACGGTGAGACTCCCCAAGATGTCGGAACAAAACAAACGCAGACTAATGATTAAAGAAAAACATAAAAACACAAATAGAATAAACTCTTATTCTAGACATTTGTAGAAACACATAAATAGATTGCATATAGCACAGATCGCGAGATCCCAACACATCTCTCATAGGAACATAAGGTTGCCTTCCTTGGGCCTCTATGGTATTCAATAATTGCGTTCTGGCGGCGTAAATATCCGTGCATTGCCAGACTGCGTGATCGATGTTATCATAACCGTTTCCACACCGGTATGGCTTATCTTAGCACAAATTAAAGGAACAAAATCTGTGTAGAGTGAATTATAATGTTTTGATTGTCGAATGACCGCTAAATCATACGTAAAAATCACTTAAGTGTTTCTTATCAGTTTAAGTATAGTTTGATTTGTGAAATTGTTGGTTGAGTAGACCGAATACAGCTAGGAACGCCTTGAATCAGAAAATCAGGAAGAAACCCGTACGAAAATTACATTTTATAAAAAAAATAATCGAATGGGACGAATTTGCATTTATGATTAGACCCAATTTGGTACCCATAGACCGTCATAACATCCATATCCCTCGAAAGTTTCTGACTTTATAAAACGAGTTGCGTAGCTTTTCGTGATACATACTACCAGATGGCTTAGGAAGTGTATAGCAAGTTAAATTTTGTTTCCAGCTCAAATACTTTATGAGTGACAATGAAAAATGTAATCGATTGTTGCGTATTAGGCTGAGTCAAGGGACACATACCCAATGTGATTTTTTTTTGGCATGCTGTTGCGACTTTTTGGCAGAGAATTTGGAAAGTGGATCATATTAGTATTGACAATATATGCTTTGCTTTTGCTCTCACTGATAGTACGATTAGTTTTAAGTCTGATCGGGGTGGCCACTCTATCGTAATTTGAATATTCCCGCATTTTTGCCATTGCGCATTTTTATTACGGCAAAATGGCCGATAGCAGCCGCAAATCGGGCGTCTTGCGTATTGCGAAACTTGCATTGGTATCTCATTTTGCAAACAAGAACAAAGTCACTGATCTTCCAAGTTTCTAGGAGCATAAACAACGAAGAAAAATAGTAAAGTATTGGAGACTTTCGAGTTCAACATGATGTTCGTGCATTTCGTGCATATTGTATCAAGGAATGCGTCATTTCAACTTCGTTGACAGTTCGTGGACAAAACACTTTTCAGGTTGGTTCACCACCAGACACTTTCCATTTATGGAAAATCCTCGCTTCATCGTCGCATTTGTTGTCAAATTTGGTAGCTCCTTCTTGGCCTGACCAATCAGTACTAGCCAAAATTTGTCCAAAGGCTATTCTTTTCTCTGGGATCCGGCCAGTAACGTCTTTGGAGGCTGCATTAAGCACAGCTAGGCAAATTCGACAGTCGTGGCGGAATGCCAGAAAGTCTTTGTCGGAAATTTGTCGGAAAATTGCACTCCGTTAATTCTATTTCAATTAACGATTTTGCTTTGACTGTCAGACGCTCGGGCTTAACCATTTTCTCCATGGCGGCTCTAATTAGTCCCATCCACTCGTCAAAAAGAAACGAAGCCATAGGAGATTCGGTCTGGGAAACGACTCGACCATTGCTGCAGGCTGCCAACATCTTATCGTCTACCGCATCAACCACAACAGCAAACAGTTTTGATCGGAATACTGACGAAAAGCACTGTTTGAAATTCGGATGACTTCCCTTCAGCTTTCTTTCTTCCTGCTTCCTGACATCGCCCACAAATCTTCTTAAATGGGGCAAATTTTTTAGTGCTCATCTAACATCTTGTTCATTTTCCTCCCAACGAACTTCGCAGAATTTCAGTGAAAAAGCTGATGAACCTAAAAGAAATACGATTTTACATCATGTTTATCTAAAGCTCTCCATAGGCAATTCTAATGATCAGTTCTTGCGATTCTAGTGCATCAATTGGTCGACATTTTAGATTAAGTCTATACAATAAGGTTTATACAACAGGTCATTTTTTTAAAAGCATTCGTTTATAAAAGAATAATGGCTGATGCATTTGGTGTCTTTGTTATTGCTGTAAGGTGAACAAAGCCAGCAGAAAATGATCCGCATGCCAATCTGTTAGATTTGGCCGCTCCTTGGATGAATTGTGAAAGCCGTGTCTCACTAACACTAACAACTTTCCTTACCGTAGCAGTGCACTATGAGTTATCAGGCGAGCAAAAGAAAAACGATGTTAAAACATCTAGCTCTTTTGATTACTGAGATATCAGATGTGGATGTTGGAAATAAAACTTTACGCCGAACAAATACACTTTTTTCAAATTTAATTTGGGTCTGTTATATTGAGATAATCCATAGTACTTAAAACATCATTGAAATGATAACACAACAGACTTTAAAACATAACAATAACACAATAGGTTGTCATTCGGAATATAATAAAAAACAAATTTAAAGAGAAGAAAAAACATTTAAAAATGGAAATTTCAACTGTATCGATAAGCAACTTTTTTCCCCCGCATATCCTAGCATCTCTGAATCAAGGTCTTGATGTGTGATGACAGGAAAGTCCTGCTCAAACTTGTGTCATTTTGAAATTAGGTGTTATAAAAAATATTGATCACTTTGGTGAAATTTCATTTTTTAGGTTTATGAACACGTGTTCATTGTTTTAGGCGGTTTTGGTCATTTATGGCAATAGTTTAACCACAATAAGGTTCAGATTAACACTTAATAGAAAATCGTGACCAATTTTTGAAAAGGGCTCAACTTTTTAGAAATTAAATGTAATAACAGTATGTTGAAAACAGTTACAACTAGAATTGTTTGCGCATAATCTTTCTGTGTGTTTCTTGCAGTTTTGATGGTGTTAGTAATGCATTATTGGTTTAGTTTTAATTCGCACCAACGCGTATATCCATAAATAAAAAAAACGTCATTGATTGATGGCCCGAATTTTTTAAAAAGCTCTGTTAGTGAGTCCATAAATCACATAGCATACACATAGCATGATGATCGAAGCAACTTCCGGCACGCATTTCGTACTATAAATTTCCCTGTTCACGGCCAGTCACGGCCAGTGAAAGAAGAGCGGCTTTGACATCCCCTGATTGTCAGCGGAACTTGGTGTGTGAAATGAACTTCACCTCGGAGCTCACTTCCTTCGTGGGGGAAGAAAAATACGAAGTGTTCTGCCAGTCGTTGCCACACAGGGTGGTGAGATAGTTTCGTCGTCCATCACCACCACCATGTCGCGATTTGCGTCGAGTTGGCCATCCTATTCAGCCGCTACCGCTGTGTCATTGCCTGCAGCTCCGAAACCAATGGACGCGACTTTCGGTTCCTGACATGTATGTTCATGTTTGCCAGGTACCTTTTTACTGTTTGACTGGTTGAACAGACCTCCCGGCCAAGCGCACGCAGCGATGTAGCCACTTTTCCCCCGGTCTTCCTCTTCAGCATCATTTGGAGCTTCTTGTCGCTCAGGGTCGTCGGCCGTCCGGAACCGGACTTTCTTTCGATGGTCTGATTGTTGTCTAATAGTGCCAAAATGTTGTAGATGCCGGAACAGGCGTATCCGGTGACCACAAAGTACCGCACAATGTCCGTTTTCGACGCGGCGAGATACCGTTCTTTGAACGGGCACACTACTGATTGGAATTGCTTCACTGATTTTGCCATCACAGTTACACTAAAAATTTATTTTCGTAAAGTAGCTTTCACTGCGTTTCGTAAACATGGATTTTGTACATAGAACAAATGTCTCGTATATTGTATGAAACATTCATAATGCTTTTTATCTGGTGAAATGCTGTCATTACACCTTTTTGTAAAATGCACGAAATGAACTTCGTGATGACCAGCCAATCGCTGTTTCTCTTTATACCGTACTCATGTATGATGGTGTTGCTGCTGGTATGGGCGGAAATAATTTATCTATCCCAAAATAAAAATCAAAGCGCTGTCGTGAGCTATAACTTCATGCTTCATTAATCAAGATTATTTTCACGAGTCAGCATGGCCTAGTGAGATCAACCATGGATTTAGAATCAGCACTTTCCAAACATTCAGGTTCAAACCCCATGTCTGAAACAATAAAAAACGCTGGACAATTCCACGTGGTTGCGCTTTTTTGTCAATTACATTTTGAGTCGATAAAGTAGATCTGTCAGTCCTTCATGCAACCACCAGAGAGATGTTTCTTTAATTTGTGACAAAATATTCGTAACTCTTTGCATTGTTTGCACAATGTACGAATGTTCTTTTCTGTGTCAACAAAAGCTTCGTGCTTTTGACAGTTGCGCGTGCAATTAATTACGAATGTATCTTCATAAAAAGAACAAATCAGTTTCGTGGCTGAAAACAACGAATGGATTAGTGAGTATTACTTTCGATTTTGTAATATAAACTAAAATTAACTTTCAGTGCACAAAGTGCCGCACGATATCCATTTTCGACGCGGCGGGGTGCAGTTTCGACGTGTTACATGCCCAATCTTAGTCAATGTCGTCGGTGAAGCCAAAACGTCGTGCAGACTTCCTAAAAATTGTGCCCGTTTTTCCCTAACCCAGCTTGTCAAAACCTTAAAGCCATTGCAATTCATTTATAAATAGATTGATTATTAGTGATCAAAATCTGACACAGTGTCGTAAGATGCCGAGTTTTTGGTTTCGTAAAATGACTCGGAATATGCTAAACACAATACCAAGAGTGATAATAATTACATAGTGACTCTAACAACCGTACTAGCTTCCTCGCAGTGGCATGTATGACTTCGTTAATAAACCATTTGCTACCTAGTTTCCGTTAGGGGTTGCCAAAATAAACAAGTACTTCTCCATTCGCTCCAGAGAATAAAAATCACTTCCACGACCACGTTGCCCCCATCCCTCCAAAAACGAGATTTGTTTACATTCAATAGCCCCGTTCCAGTAACCAGCCGAAATGATATTGATTGGCAAGTAGCGAACCCAAACGATTGTCTGCAGTGCATCAGTTCGGGTCACGGCTGGTGGTGTCTTACCGTCTACCACGACTGCCTACCTGCTATCGTTGCTAGTGCATCGATTTTGCTTGTTCAAGAGCCAGCCAACCACGAGCGGGAACAACTCATTCCAGAATACCATCACGGCGAACTGTTAAATTATGAACTGGTACTCACATCGAACGTTATTATAAATTGTACCGAGCAAACCGGGTGGACGAGGAACCTCGCCACATTGACAGTGCGAGTTATAATCATCGAAGTTATTATTTTCGCGTTCGCGTTGTTATTGCCATGTTGCCTCCGGAGCGGTTAAAGTTCAAACCGTGGGGCGGCGAGTGGTATGCCTACGAGCAGGACGAAGGATATGTCAAGGCAACTAGTCGGCGCCAGCGGTTGAAGAATATGGACGGAAATCAACTGTGAAGAAGAGTTTGTTGTGATCGATGTCACGGAATTGATGTATTGAAGTATTGAATGCAAAGGCTGACTCAAAGCCTTCAAGGAAGACACAGTGTGGTGCTGGCATAAACGATGCTACTTTATGGATTATACGGATTGAATGTAGTTCCAAACGAGCATTGCCACGCGTGGATTAACGATGATGCATCTGTGCTGTTTTGGAAGCAGAAGTGATAAAGTGTCACCAGGAGTATCGGCAGAGGTTTGTACTATTTATTAAATTACTTATTTTCATGGCAAAAACAGCTTTCCATTTTTTTTTCTATATGAAACATGAATAACATAATAACAAAATAAACAGAAATTAAATCACGAAAACAAGATGCTAGTTCCCAGATTAAAACGCACTATGAATTCAGTGCCAACTTAGATTAGGGCGAATCTGCTTTTATAAACAATGGCTTTCGTAGCCATCTTTTCTTGAACAAAAGGGCACAACTACAAATTAAGCACTCTTTAAGGAAGAGGAGGCTTTATGTCTATCCGCTGATATATTCAATTTTAAGGAATTCTATTCAACTTCCGGTAAATTAGCAGACAAAGTGATTGTTTACAAAAGCAGATTCGTCCCAATCAAATGTTGTCGCTGAATTAATGTCTAAGGGAACATCCATTACTTATGTCACGCATAAAAAGTGACTTTTTTGATTCCCCTCACCCCTGTCACCTTTTTCTGTATGGACCATTAAAATGTTTTGTATGGATTTTCACATTTTCTCAAATCTCTCTCCCCCCTTACTGTGTTACATAATTAATGGACCTTCCCTAATTGGATATCTGAATCCCGAAATTCTCGTGAGATGACGTCTAGGACGCGAACATTAATTTTCGACGCCATCTTCAAATCCAAGATGGTAGCTTCCAGTATCATAAGACACAGAAGTCCTTTAAAACCAACTTCAAATACTCTGTACAATTTAGCCTGCCATCAAAAGATCTGAAATTGTGAGCCAATTGATTAATTATGGCAAAAGATGCAAAAGATAAGTGAATATTGTCTAATTCCAAAGGTTATACATATTTTTTGAAATTGAGCATGATTGTTACACTCCATTATTGCCAGATCACCTGTTATTACTACAGAACTAACAGATGATGCTTGGGACTAACATACATCTTCAATGTGTAAAAACTGGTGATCCCAAACAGGCAATAAAGGGTGTATTCGATAAAAATGGCACACACATATATACTCATCAAAATATAACTGATTATCGGATTTTCTTGAAATTTTCAGGGAATGAAGAACTACTAATGAGTTTTGATTTACAACATTTGTTTTATTCAATTTCGTCTCGCATCCCGAACGCCCGCACCTTTCTTTTAACTCCACCCATCAAATTTTGTACAACCGATTTTCCCAGTGTTTTTGTTGTTTTTACCCAAATTTTCTTCAATTCTAGCTCTGGTTTTATAGTTTTGGGATGTTTGCGAAGTTCCGTTTTCATAATTGCCCAGAATTTTTCAATTGGACGAAGTTCCGGTGAATTTGGTGGGTTCATATCCTTTGGCACAAAATTGACTCCGTCACCCAGCGAAATAAACTTTCGATATTCATAAGATTACATTATGATTATTTGCTATAAGGAATCAGTATGAATTTCATAAATTTATCTTATGAAATATAATGATGTTGAAAAAATAAAATTTTTGAGCAACCTTGATTAGAACCTTGAACGTTGAGGTTGTGAGTCCAGTGACTTGCCCACTAGTGTATATCAACACTTGTAATCAGGACGACGAGTAGCTGAACCAAGAAGACCAAGAAGAAAGCCCGAGTTCAATCGCGAACTGTTTCTCCCCCGTCAACTAAATCCTTCCTTTTCAGGACGACCAAATCAGTTTGCCAACTAAAGAGTTTGTTTGGTTGAAATTTTCTATTTCGCTGTTTGACTTTTCAATTACCGCGTCCCAGCTGAACATAATGTAAATGACAAAAAACGTTGAACAAGCAACGAATCAAATTTTGGTGCATCCCGCTGTTTGCTGGCATGTGATGATTTCCCTATCGCAGTCATCATTCTCTTATAACTAGTTGTTTAATGCTAGTAATTTTCTTTTCCAATTCCAACCATTGCTTGAAAGTGTTTCTTACGTTCTAATGCATCGGAAAGTGTCAACGTGCCATTACAACAGCATCTACGTTGCAATGATGCTCTACGAAACAAACGAAACTAATCTAACATGATGAACCAGACAATGCATCAAACCGTTTATCTTTGTCTACATCAAACCGTTTATCTTTGTCTACATCTTTATCTACGTCTACTTTGTCTTAACGTTGGCTTTCAACAGCAGATTGGAGATGCGATATTGTTGCTGTTGGTCTGGCGCAGATGTTACGTTGCATTAAGCTGTAACTATACAACAGAAGCGGTATTACGGGGAAGGAGGCGAGGTGGACATGTTAAAACGACAGCTAAGAGAGGATCAAACGAAAACATCTATTTGTTTCAAGAACATGTAAATTAGCCCCATATAGTCCAAGTGCAGCTTACCCAGCACATCTCTGATAAAGGGCGATACGGTCAAAATTTGGTCAATATCAACTTGACGTATTTCTTTCAATTTTGCATTTAAAAAACCTGAACACCCCTCATTTTGAAGGTGTGTGTGTGTAGAATGTTGCTCCTATTTTGATTTTGGAATTCACTCTTCAGTTGTCAAAATGCCGTCCAAGCAAGAAGAGCAGCGTATCAAAATTTTGCTCGCGCATCGCGAAAATCCGAGCTACTCGCACGCAAAGTTGGCAAAATCGCTAAAAGTTGCCAAATCAACCGTTACAAATGTAATTAAAGTGTTTGAGGAACGTTTGTCGACAGCCAGGAAGTCTGGATCGGGGGAAATCGAAAACCGGAAGCCGCTGAGACGACAAAGAGAGTTGCCGGTAGTTTCAAGCGAAACCCTAACCTATCTCTCCGAGATGCCGCAAATAAGCTGGGTGTATCGTCTACAACCGTGCATCGAGCCAAAAAACGAGCCGGACTATCGACTTACAAGAAGGTAGTGACTCCAAATCGCGATGATAAACAAAATACGACGGCCAAAGCGCGATCCCGGAGACTGTACACGACGATGCTGACGAAGTTTGACTGCGTGGTAATGGACGACGAAACCTACGTCAAAGCCGACTACAAGCAGCTTCCGGGACAGGAGTTTTATACGGCAAAAGGAAGGGGAAAGGTAGCAGATATTTTCAAGCACACGAAACTGTCAAAGTTCGCAAAGAAATATCTGGTTTGGCAAGCCATCTGTACCTGTGGCTTGAAAAGCAGCATTTTCATAGCTTCCGGGACCGTCAACCAAGAAATTTACGTGAAAGAGTGTTTGAATAAACGTCTGCTGCCTTTCCTGAAGAAACACGGTTGTTCCGTACTGTTTTGGCCGGATTTGGCATCTTGCCATTACGGTAAAAGGCCATGGAGTGGTACGCCGCCAACAACGTGCAGGTGGTTCCCAAGGACAAGAACCCTCCCAACACGCCAGAGCTCCGCCCAATTGAGAAATACTGGGCTATTGTCAAGCGGAACCTAAAGAAGACCAAAAAAACTGCTAAGGACGAGCAGCAGTTCAAGGCAAACTGGCTTTCTGCGGCGAAGAAGGTGGACAAGGTGGCTGTACAAAATCTGATGGCAGGGGTCAAGCGTAAGGCCCGGCAATTCGGATTTGGAAAAGCGGAAGCCTAACTGAATATTTTTCCTGAATTTTATACTAATTGAACTTGAAAAAGAAATTTAATTTGATTTTTTAAATAAACGATTTCACCGGATTTACACGCGTTTTCCCTTGACCAAATGTTCGACGTATCACCCTTCATCTTCCTTCTGGTTTCCTCGGGCCCGTAGGGATGCGCAAAGATCAGATCTGGCAAATTCGAAATCGAGGCAATACCAGACAACATGGTTGATGTCCTGATAACCTGCACCACAGCCGCATTGATTGGTGTCTGAGAGCCCTATTTGATAGAAAAGCGAGCCTAGCGAGTAGTGATTGGACATTAGACGACACATTACCTTGATAAAATCCCGGCTAATATCCAACCCTCTGAACCACGATTTTTCGATACCTGTGGGAGAATAGAATGTAACCATCTGCCCAGATCCCCTGCATCCCATTTTTGTAGCCAGCTGATCAAGGCCTGTTGAGGAAAAACAGCAAAAATCCGGTGAAGGCGATTTGTCGATCATAAATACCACCTGCCATAGCGCCCGCCTGTGGCAAGTGAGTCCGCTTTCTCATTACCCGGAATGCAGCAATGAGAAGGGACCCAAACCAAGGTGATGGTGTAGGAATTGTTTGATACAGCACTCAAAGAGATCGTATTTTCGCTAACGAAATACGGTGAGTGCTTGCTGGCCTCATTGAACGAATAGCGTGAAGTGAGCTGAGACTATCCGTAAAAATGAAAATTGATCAGAGGGAATAGAGGCAATTCGCTCTAATGCATAGTGTATAGCCGCCAACTCTGCAACGTATACGGAGCAAGGATTTTGTAGTTTGAAGGAGTCGCTATGAATTTCGTTAAAAACACCAAATCCAGTGGAATCATTTGTTTTTGACCCGTCGGTGTAAAACTTCCTGTCACATCTGATATGGCCAAACTTACTTGCAACAATTGATGGAATGTACTCCGATTGGAGTGGATCTGGTATTCCACGAGCTTCTTGCTTCATGGTTAGATCGAAAACTACAGTAGAACTAGAGAAGTCTTGGGAGTAATCACGATTAGGAACATTCGAAGAAGCGCTCACCTCCAGAGTCATGTACCAATAGTACATAGTCATGAACTTAGTTTGAGGATTTCGTTCGATTAGCTTTTCAAAATTTTCAATTACCAATGGATTTAACACCTCACAGCGGATAGTAACCGGAACGATAGCTCCACAAAACGATCTGATAGGAAGAACTCTTGCTAATACTTCGAAACTCATAGTATGAGTTGACTTCATGCAACCTAACGCGATACGAAGACAGCGGTACTGGATGCTCTGCAGCTTCAGAATATGAGTTTCCGCCGCGGATTAAGAGCAGATACTACCGCACTCGAGGACCGACAGAATCGTTGTACGATACAGCTTTATCAGATCTTCCGGGTGGGCTCCCCACCATGTTCCGGTGATAGTACGCATGAAGTTTATTCGCTGCTGGCATTTCTGATGCAGATACTTAATGTGCTTTCACCAAGGTGCATTTAGAATCGAGCCAGACCCCCAGGTATTTATAAGACAAACTTTGAGTTATTGTGTTCCCCATGAGTTGAAGCGGTATTTGTGCTGGATCACGCTTCCAAGAAAAAACAACTAACTCAGTTTTCTTCGGAGAGTTCGATACCCAGCTTTACAGTCCAGGTAGACAAATTGCCTAGGGTATCCTGCAACGGTCCCTGCAAGTTGTTCGCCCCTGTTCCTGCAATTGAAACAACGGCGTCATCCGCAAGCTGTTTAGCGAGCAATTTTGCATGAGACAGCTATCGATGTCTCTGACATAAAAATTATAAAAAAGGGGGTCTTAAACAAGAGCCCTGGGGGAGACCCTTGTAGCTAATTCGTGAAGTTGTCGAAGACCCATGAGAAAAGCTCATTTCTCAGAAAACAAATTGTACAAATAGTTGTTGAATTTGTCTGAAAGGACGTCTACACAAACTGAATCAAAAGCCCCCTTAATGTCCATGAAAACTGAACCCATTTGCTCATTTTGGGCATAGGCCAGCTGTATTTCTGTTGAAAGCAGCGCAAGACAATCGCTCGTTCCTTTGCCTCTGCGGAAACCAAATTGAGTATGAGATAGAAAGCCATTAGATTCAATCCATTTGTCGAGCCGATGGAGAATCATCTTCTCTAGCAGCTTCCGTATACACGGCAACATCGCAATTGGACGATAGGAGTTGTAATCCGACGTGGCTTTCCCGGGTTTTTGTATAGCTATAACTCTAACCTGCACCCATACATGTGGAACAATATTGCTTTCCAGGAACTGATTAAATAAGTTCAGCAAGCGCCTCTTTACGACGTCTGGGAGGTTTTTCAACAAGTTAAACTTGATGTTATCCATTCCTGGCGCAGAATTGTTGCATGAAAGAAGAGCAAGTGAGAATTCGATCATAGAAAAGGGCGCATCCAATTCGTTACGATTGGTTTGAGTATCGCGAGCAATTCGTTACACCGGAACCGAATCTGGGCAAACTTTGTTGGCGAGCGCGTAGACCCACCGCGAAGAGTTTTCCTTGTCTTCATTCACCGATGACGCATTTCGCATTCTTTCTACGACGGTCCAAAGAATTCTCACCGTCGTCTTAGGCGATAGCCTTTCGACGAAGTGACGCCAATATCCGCGTTTCTTGGTTTTGGCGAGGCTCTTAAACTCACGCTCAAGAGCAATGTACCGCTCGTAGTTATCTCGCGAACTGCGCTTCCGATATGCTTTAAACGCGACGGATTTTTCGCGGTAGACTTTAGTACATTCGTCATCCCACCACGTCGGCGAATTGTTGATCCTGGTACCGGTCTGCGCTTTGCGTCAATCGCACATTTGAGGATTAACCCGGATAAAAATCGATACTCTTCCAACGGAGAAAGGACTTCGACCGATTGCTCGCCATCGATGATCGTATTGAGAGGTCTAATTTGCTTCCAGGGTTTGGCCACGCGTGTTACTTCCCCAGTATTCAAAATAGTCAAGTTGAAGTAGTCCATGAGGTCTAGTATCAATGCAGAGCGGTTGTCGTACGGTGACCCCCAGGCTGTACCGTGAGAATTAAAATCTCCTAAGATCAACCGTGGCTCTGGCATTGCGAAGCAAATAGTCGAAAGGTCCCTGCGGGATATTGCCGTATTCGACGGCAGGTATATGCTGGCTATACTAAAACCTTTGCCTCGAATAGCCACTTGGCATGCAACTACATCAGGGCCTGTCATAGAGGGGATATCAATTCTATAAAAGGAGTGGAGCTTATTAATCCCCAAAAGCACACCTCCATATGAATCCCCTCGATCCTGCCGAATAATGTTAAAATCGTGGAAAGAGAAATCTTTATCAGAAGAGAGCCATGTTTCACAGAGAGCAAATACGTCACAGTGCGATTTGTGAACTAAAAACTTAAAAGCATCCAATTTTTTTAGAATACTTCTGCTGTTTCATTGTAGTGCTTCGATCATATCCCCGACCTCGACAGTTTCTTTAGAAGATGTTTTACAAATGTAAGGATCATGTTGAAACCGGTCGTATGTTATACACAACCTCACTGATTTTCGGCAAGGCTTCTTAATCCAATTCATCAATGGAGCGTCTATTATAACAAAGCCAATAAAAATAATAATAACATTCATTCTACATTGCTTCGTAGTCCTACCTCAATCTTGCGTTCAACCCCATTGGGCTGTCTTATAATATTATGATTTTTAAATTAGATTTTTATGACAATGCGTCTTCCTGTATCCGAAAACAAAACTCGTAGCTAATCCAATATTTATTACACAGTGCAGCGTACAGTGTAATACAAAGTCAGATTGAAGCTAGATCGTAGATCACAGCTAGCTAATTTTATTTCATAACCAAACGACTGAAAAGCTACGGGTATCTTTAAAAAATGGACGAAACATGGCAATGGAATTAAACAGGGTGTCTACTCATCTGTAAGTACAAAATTCCCTGATTTTTCCAGATTTTTTCCAGGTGCTTAACATAAATTTACAGGTAAAAAAAGGCAAACAAATCATATACAGATTTTTGGAGGTAAATAAATAATTCAAACAATCAAATTTCTCAAAAAAGTTTAACAAATGATTTTATTGATCAACAACCAGATAAAAACGGGCTTGTCATCATTTCTTTTTCAATATTTGAATTTCTTCTTCGAGTTTGGCCGCTTCTCGTTGAGCATCTTCCAAATTTTTTGCTTTTTTGGCCTGCAAGGCTCTTGTTTCTGATTAGTCGATATAGAGCGAGGGATTTTGATTGTTGGCAGTGTGTGGAGAAAGAAAAAAGAAAACCAGTGCAATGTAGAAAACGGCCATTTGCTGGTCTTAAGCAAAACAGTGAAGCTAAGTGACCGGCATATAATTCCAGATACACTCACTCACCACATGGTGTACAGATGGAGATCTGTGAAGTTTTTTTTCGTTGAACAATGAATGTGATTTTTCAAGTTAAATTTTTTCTCGGAAGTGTTTTTTACCTGTGATTTTGTGACAGGTGTGGTGTGATCATTGTGCGCGAAGAAAATGACGTGTTTTGCTTTCGCTACGTTATTTTGGCGGAAATAAAATTAAAAATTATTCTATTTTTCTACTAAAGTAAATGGTGAAATCATTTAGTTGCGGATCAGCTGAGAATAATCCTTGTTTCTCACTGTTAGAAGCTGAAATATTTACTAGAATAACATTCGGAACTTAGTTTTCGAGGTCGCGCTCCGGGACTGACGTATTTGTGCTTCGCTGCTTGTTTTATCTGCAAATTTTCGAGAAAATTAGATATTTAGTGGAAATTATTGTGTAGTGTTGAACTTTTCACCTTGATAATGATTCGGTCACTAAAGAGTTGATTGCGGTCCAACACGAGGCTTTCGACTGGTGTAAAAACAAAGTGTCCCCGGTGCAGACGGAACCCCGAACATACAGCCTTGCTGCGACAGGAGGAGCTCGAGTTCACCCGCGACACTCGGAGATGTTTGGTTAATGGTCGTGGAGCGATCATGGTCGACCATCTCCTTAAGAACAGAATGTTATCTGGAGGATACGCGGACCTGCTCTGGTTCCTCGATGTTACAACCACAGCAATGGAATGTTCTGGAAACCCGGGTGAGCTCTTTCCATTTTCTCCTTTTGTGTCCCATTCCAATATTTTTTGTTTCGATATGTAGATATGTATATGTATGTGTATGTACACTCAGTGGCATGGGAGAGGCCGTGCGGGGTTTTGTTGGCGGAAGACTCTATGTTCAGCCTCCTGTGGCTTTGTCAATTGTCAGTGTTTTTGGATGAAGGTTTGACAGCATTATGCAAAATGTGTGAATCTGGTGTGATCAGGTTTTAATGTTGATAGGGTTTATAGATTTGAGGTTGTCGTGGCATGTGTGAGGGAGTCATTTTTGGACGTGAAGATTTCGAGGGTCCGTGTTTCTGTGAGGGTTTGGGTGGCATATTGGAGGTTTCTTCGGGGCTTGTAGGGGTACAGAGGATTGTGTGGGTGGGATTTGAACTGTTTCCATAGGGTGGTTTGGGCTGCAGCTGCGTCGGGGTTGACTTACTAACGTGGGCATTTCCCTTTTTCACCCGATGCTGACCTTGCTGAGGTGTCGGTGCGGGGAGGAAGCGAGGTGAATTTTATTAATAATACTGTATTACACTGTATACGTAGTTTTCACAAACCAATTCATACTGAATGGCCATATTTTCAAAGTTCTTCGTGGGTTACACTAGTTGTTTGGGATATTTCACGCGTAACAAATCATGTGTATTAATAAGATTAATTCACCTCGGCTTTTTTTTGCACCGATGTTTCGGCGGGGTCAGTATCGGGTGAGGGGGAGGTGCTTGTGTTGGTGTGTCAACTTTGACGCCAGCTGTGGTCCAGACCACTTTGTGGAGGTAGTTCGAGTTTTGTCCACATTGTTTTCTGTATTTTTGTAGGCTGTGGAGGGGTTTTTAGTGTGCTGCCTGGGTCCTTCACAGGGGTGCGGATTTTTGGGGTTGCTGTGTCCAGGGATGGCTTTTTCACATATTTTGTGATAGCTTCGGGTCTGTAAATTTTGTCGGCATGGGGTTTTGATCGCATAAGGTCTATACATTAGTTATTAAATTGTCAGATTTTCGTTTGGAAGTATTGATGGTTGGCGGGGAGACAGGAGGTTGAACAACGTGGTTTTTGGGGGCAGGGTTTTGCCCGGCTTTTTTTTTGCTACTGAGTGTATGTGTATGTTTGTGTATGTATACATGTGTATGTAGGTGTGAATGTTCATGTAATTTTATAATGCATAATATATATATATGATCACATCACTTATCAAGGTGAATCCTGATCCATCGAGCCCTACCCTACTAACATAGAAAAACCTCCTTCCTGTGACCTTTGTGGGGATGCAGAGGTAAACACGGTCCCTAATCAGCAAAGGTCACACTAACTTTCCTTCCCTATTCCCAACTGATTGCAAGGACGTGGCCGGCGCCGTTATTGATTATTAAAGAAATTGAGTCACTGAAACGTGTACAGTGAGAATGGTCGGTTACTCCCAGCCCCATTCAGTTGATTCATTGTGCAATTTCACTGATTCTGATCAATCACGGAGTAGCAACCATCGATACGTGCAGTCAGTCAAGCTAAGCTAAGCTAAAGTAAATGGTGAAATCATAGTTTTCCGAGTGCTTTGCGTAGGACGTTGTGAATGGAATCCATCTATTAGTGTGTTATGGTCGTTCTGTAGATGGATTGTGCGTCGGTAGTATTTTTTTCCCATTTTTAGTTTTTAGTGCCCCGCTCCCGCTTTCAGACGAGCTTTTCAGCATCAGATAAGAAACATTGGTGAGGTCGTTTTATATTATCAAAAATATACCTTAACTATATACACGCCAGGATAAAAAATGTCCAATGCAGACAAGTTTCTTCCATAAAAGCACTGCCGGTCAGTGGGAGATTGATTGCAAACACGCACACACACGCAAGACTCTTGTTTCTGATTCTTGTTGTCGTTTTACTGATAATTCAGCTTGCCCATCCGCATCATCTTTCCTCCGACGCTCGATGTCTTTGACGTACAGCGAGTGTGCATTCTTAGCTCTCAAAATCAGCGATTTTGGAATCGACACATTTTCTATGCCACCTTTTGCGACAATCGCGTCATACACTGTTCTGCGAGCAACCACCAAAGCCTCTTTCGACAACCGAGTTACCATGCGATAAACAACACACAATTTAATAATTGTAAAAAGTTCCTTGTTTTTGCCATTTAGCAGGTCACGCCAAAACACATCAACGCGCGTTTTCTTCCGATTGAAGTTCTCAAACGAGCCGCTTTTTGAAGTAATAGATCGGTATTGTCTGTTTGCCGAATCCGCCAAAACCCCGCTAATTTGTCCGTGGTTAGTAAGTATAGACAACAGTTTTTCCGTGAGTTTCTTTGCTAGATCTTTTTGTGAGTTGATCAGACCTGGATCGATTGACGAGCATGCTTTGGTAAGTAAATATGTTAGAGGAGATCTGACCAACAGCTTGCAAACGATGGTCTTCAAAATGGTTCGGCATTCATCACGGAATTGTAAGATATCCTTTCCTTAGCGTTACGAAGTTTCCCGTGCTCCTTTTTAACGTCGAAACCAACGATGACGCTCTTGGCGGTCAAATGATTTTTAGTGTCGTTAACGGCCTCCAAAGTCAAGGAAGAAAGCTTTTGCAAGCTCTCGGGCTTCATGAACCGCTCCGCCAGATTCAGCACCGTACGAGACAAATCAGAAAATAAAAAGGGAACCATGGGTTCATCGGTCCGGTAATCTCTTATAAATGATTCCGGCTCGCCAGCTACTGATTTGAAGAACGCCAGCTTTGGTAGTAACAACGGGTCGCACAGCGCATTCGTTACGTCACGAAAGGATTTACATGTGGGAACAGCTTTATCGCGTCGTACGCCATCAACGAACTTGTTGATTGAAACGACTACTTTCATTCCTCGTTGTGCAACCACTGCGTTTTCAAGCCAGCAATGACCGCAAAATTTCAAAGGGAAAACCGAGCTACACGAGTACTCAGTATATAAAGCCCTGCGGGTTGGAACATCTTTAAACAAGTTGAAGATGCCACGCAAAAAAGTCTCAATTCCCCAATCGGCAGGTACCGTGGACGATGTGTCGGCCACAACTCCCAAGTTCCAATAGTTTCGCTGCATGTTCCTTCCAAATTCAACTCTTTTAGAAAAACCAAGTTCACAATAGGTCCATCCATTGAAACTTGGAGCACTTTATCCAGTGACAAGCCGCTTGATGTTTTTGAAAAATGAGCGAAAGGGCATGTATCCAATGGTACTCGAACCATGGACGTCAATCTTTGCCTAACATCCCACTGCGGGGTAGGTTGTAGCAACGGAACAAGTCCACCACTTCAACAGGCAAAAATTGACGCATGGAAAGACGCTCATGTACCAGTGTACCACTGTGGCTTGTATACACTGAGACAAAAGAACTTAAGAATTTCATAAGACATGACTTATGAAGCATGATGATTTTTGTTTCATAAGCCACTTATGAATTTTCTATCCATCAATTATGCATTTCATACGCGCGACTTATGATTTCCAGAGCGTCGTTGAAGTTATCATTTTTAGTCAAAAGTCAGTTTGACAAAATGGCTGAAACTATAAGCTTTGTATTAAACGAACAGCAGCTAATCGTAGATTTGAATACGGAGGTACCGGTTGTGTGCATCGCACTGTTTACGCAGGCAGTCGACTTGCTAACGTGCATGTTAGACATGAAACAAATTTGGAGCTGGGTTGTGGATTGGCGGCAGAGAAATGCAAGTATTTCCCATTTATTTTTTATTGTTATTTTAATTGATTTCCTTCAAAGCACCTTACAAATTGCTTGCTGCGTAAATACAGTCTATATTCCACTGGTACCGTAACCAGGCCCTGGAAGAACCAGCACGAACAACTGGAAATCTAGTCGATGTAAGTTTTTTTTTCTTTTTCCCTATATAACCTAAAAAGTTTAATGTTTTATTTTAACAGAAACTCCATTCGTAGAATCATGAAATTCAAGCACATCATCCTTCCACCAAAGATGCCAGCAGCAGCCAAATAAACAACCCGGTGAACGAAATTAATAAATCCAATGTGAACGGAATGAAGGAATGAATAAAATCCGTAAATCCGATTTTCATTTAATAAAAAAAAAACATTCAAGAGTACCAAATGATTTATTATTTTACCAACAAGGGCATCATAATCTATCGAACTTAGTCCATTATTTAAAAGGTGAATAAAATGGTAAAAACATGTATATCTGAACTATGAAATTCGTATATCATGCTTATGATATTCATAACAAGTTTACAATGAAATGCATAACTAAGCATTATGATTTTGCTTAGTAAATGCTTATATAATTCATAACACCTGAATATGGTTTTCATACCACAACTAATAACAATCTTAAGTGATTTTTTTTTTAATTTCCCCTTCCTAGTCATAGGTTAAACTTATGATTTTCATAACGGATCCTTTTGTCGCAAATTCATAAGCGATTCTTATAGAGTTCTTAAGTTCTTTTGCCACAGTGTAGTTATTCTAGCGATCTATTGTTTGCACTCTGTTTATTGATGCGCACATGCGAGAGGAACTCTCTTCTTTTTTGGGTTTGTTTTGATCCGCAACGACTGACGATCACTAAAGTTCTGGTTACGGTCAAGTTGGAAGTTTCGTCCCAGTAGCGCGCATTTATGTCCATTTGTTGTTTTTTGGTTATTTTGTTTAGTGACTCATCGAATCCAATAACTAAAAAGCTGGCTTTTGTCAAGTACTCCATCAGTTCTGCTTTGTAGAATGGTGCAATGCCAAACATGATGATGTATCCAATTTTGTCCTTTTTCAACTGCATCTTCTTTGCAATGCGGCTGTCCGGAAATATGCGGCTCATGATAGTTACGTCCTTTTCAGTAGAACGAAATGATTTATGAGTCATGACCGTATGCATGCACCACATGATTTCTGCTTCTGTGACTTCATTCTTCAGCGCAAAGGAATTCATCGTAGACTGCACAAGTGGCGATGCCGTGTTAGGAGATACTTGTTCCGGTAATTCCGTGTTTTGGGTTTCACTGTGAGGTCCATGCTCTGATTTAGGTATCTTACGGGTAGTATAGAGTGAGATAGATCCATCAGTGGAAGCTGCCTTTTCTAAATGCTTTTTACCTTTCATGTGACTTCTCAAAGCTTGTCGGCCCATATTACTTTTCATTTTGCAACAATTGGTGGGGCAATAAGAGCGCAAGTCAGTCCAAAGCCGATGGTGAAGGAGGGGTAATTACGAACTAGTCAATTCAGACCACATGAACTCCATGAGAAGGATCAAGGATAGGTTAGGGTAGGTGGTTAAGGTAGGGCATTTGGACCGGTTAAAAATACTACAAAAAGAAAATCACGAGTCGAGCACTTGACACTGAAGAAGTCTGTTAGTCGCAGGCGAAATAGGCCTATCTGTCAGAAGACAAGTCGTGATGAATATTTTCATGTTAAATTTTAATGTTAAAGGCAAATCAAATGCGAAAAAAAAAAAATACTTACAAAGAGGGCACATCAGGTTCCACACATTTACGATTTTGAACTGATAATAATGGCACGGCGGTAGTGACGTCTGCCATTCTTACACAATTATTCAGATTCAGCGAAAACATGTATGTATTTAACCAAACATTCGATCCCGCCATTTGACAAATGGCGCTATCTAGTGGTGGGAGTATTAAGATTCGCATTGCACGCTCAAAAAAACTTTTCAAAGATTTTTTCGCGAAATTTGAAAATTCCCTGATTGTGATAGAAAATCCCTGATAATTCCAGGATTTTTCCAGGTGAGGAAAAATTCCCTGATAATTCCAGGTTTTCCAGGTTTTTCCAGGTAGTAGACACCCTGTTAAATAGAAATTACTAAAAATTGATAAGCACATTAAAACAATTATTTTTGATACCAATACAAAGAATATATACCTCCTTAGAAAATCTAGCAAAGTTGATCAGCCATAAATGTTATAAATGTTAACAATAATATTGCGACTATATCAGTGTTTACCCGATTCATTCACCACTATTCTGATATTGAAAATAACTCTCCCTGTTCCGTTACAGCATTCTGCATCCCCGTCACCTAACAAAAATGAGACAAACCTTTACGAAAATGACCGTCACTGCACTGATATCCTGTTTATAGCAGTCAAGGCAGCGTTTATTCTAATTTTGGTATGTATGGTACCTGTTGATTTTCATGAGTTGATTTTCAGTGACAATTTCCCAAAACCACCAACACTTGCTTTATTGAAATAACCTATCAAAAAGTCAACTGCAATTGTTGGTCATTTACAAGTAGCTGACATTCCCCATCTCATTTCATCGTCACAAATGCTTACACGCGACCGAAACGCCGTATAAACAATGCACGAATCCAACATCGACATGCATTATTAATTACTATCCTCATGGCATAACTAATCTGTGTCTCCGTGTTCCGTTTTTTCTTCTTCAATACTGGGTTTCCAAACGACTAATATGACATGGCCTACATCTATTTTCTCTCCGGTTCGGATCGGGTTCCGACGGAGCACCGCGCTACAGTTGGTGCTCATTATCTACTGTATGGCATTTGGTGATATCTATCGCATAATAAATGGCTACGATGACTGTGCCAACGTATGTGGCAGGGACAACAAACCGGATAAGGATCTATCGTGCAAGGTAAGTTATAGGTTCAAAATATGGTACTATTTAGTTGGATGTGGATTGAAATAATGTGGTATAGACCAACAAATAACATGAGTGATTCCACAAGCTGGCATGTTTTAGCACCTTGTGGGTAGCACAGATGGAATCCAGTGTGGCAGGTTCATACACATGTGACCAGATGCAAGATAATGTGACCTAATTGAGGGGCCTCGGAAGGAAATCGATTTCTCTGAACGAAATTCATAACCTAATGTACGGTGATCGCTTCGTGGAATTCTGGTAGAGATAGATGCATGAGTTGAGGATATAAGCAAATTATATGGATGGAACATAATTGTCAAGTAAATTCAGTAAATGCAGTGAATGTTCATTGCTGATGGAATGATTTGTCAGTTTAAGCCCACAGTCTACTTATCAACCGGCTGTAGCGTTGATTCAGAACATTTTTTAAGAACAACTTGCATAACTGCTAGCAGGCAAGTTTTAGGCCATTCCAAACCGTAGACGTTGAGATGGAGGTTTGACAAGTATACGCTCATACAATTTCAACCAATGTATGGTGAAAAGTATAGAAGGTGGGGGTTCTGTGCATGGTAGCAAGTAACACATTAATAAAAAATCACTCAGGGCCTGTTCATAAACCACGTAGACTCATTTTTGAAAATCCCCCCATGTAGACTTTTCTCCATACATTTTTTTTTAAATTTCCCCCCAGAGAAGTCAACGTGGTTTATCAATACCCCCCCATGAATCATGATGACTGACCCGATTACAGATGAAAATCGAAATACATACTTTTATAATGTCTCCATTGCAGGGCACAGACCGCACCGAACAGAAGTATCTCTTGGTGGAGACATCCGGCACCTCTTCCGATCTGCACCGGCAGTGTGTTTCAAAATGCGAAGACATCGAAGGATAGTAAGACATTCATCACTGAGCATTTGAATCCGAATAACCCACTTTCTTCCGGCACAGTAAACCATTCCTGAATCGGTGCATACGTAAGGAAAATCCTGCCAATGATGTGGCCACCCGTACCGGGTTACGCAATTTCTTTCAGGAAGTATCGGAGGACATCGAGTCGTGCTACTTGGAAATCCTTTGGCTGTGTGCAATAGCATTCGCCTTCTCTCTGTTGACGTTGGTGCTGCTGAGATTCTTACCTGGTTTCATCGTGTGGTTGGTGCTATTGGCCGTAGTAATCGTGTGCACCGTGGGAACAATCTGGCTCTGGGTCAAGTGGGACTGGGAAAAGAAGAACATGCCCGCAGAAGCTGGCGAGGGAGCTAAAATGAGAACCAATAATTACCTGTACTATGCGATCGCTGCAACAATTGCCACCATTATCGTGTACTTGATCATACTGGTGATGAGGAAAAGGATTCGGCTGGTAGTGCAACTGTTTCGTGAAGCGGGGAAGGCCATTTCCAATATGCCCTTCCTGTTGCTTGAGCCCATACTGGTAAATTATCATAAAAAAGAGGTTATTTTTTTGGACCAGTTTTGAAATAAACTTTGAATTTCAGACCTTTATATCTATCGCGGCGGTTATTGCCTTGTATGTGTACTTTACCATGTGGGTCGAGAGCTCGGGAATGCTTAAAGTGGAGAACAACCAAAGTGCAAAATATGTTAAGGACTCGACGATTCTCTTCACTCGATGGTACAATCTGTTGGCTTTCTTCTGGTTTTGTCAATTCATCATCGGCTGCCAGCATATGGTCATTGCCGGAGCGGTAGCCTGTTGGTTCTTCACGCGGAATAAGTCGAAACTTGGTAGTCCAATTCTAAAGAGTTTTGCCAACTTGTTGCGGTATCACTTGGGCACCGTGGCACTAGGATCATTTATTATAGCATTAGTGCAATTCCTAAGAGCAATGCTGAAACTCTTAATGGTGAGTATACGGTGGCACCTAATGTAGATAGTTTATTCAAATGAACGAAAATATTTTAGTACTACGTGCGAGATCGCCAGAATAAGTTAACCAATTGTATCTTTGAGTGCTGCCAATGTTGCTTGAGCTGTTTCGAAAAGTTTCTCCAATATCTCACCCGAAACGCATACATAATGACTGCAATGCATGGCGATTCATTTTGTACGGCAGGCAAAAATGCCTTCCGGTTGTTGACGAACAATGCATTGCGAGTTTTCGCAATCAACTCTGTTGGAGATTTTGTATTGATCCTCGCCAAGGTATTTGTAGTGGTCGTTACATGTCTCGTCGGAATGGAGCTTATACAGAAGAAAACCGGACTGCACCACCCTTACGTTCCAATCATTTTAGTGGGCATCTTCGCTTACCTAGTGGCGCATTGTTTCATGACGGTGTATGAGGTAATTTCAGTATACTACAATGTTAATCTTAACTCCAACATAACTTTTCTGAAACCGATAGATGACAGTCGACACCATATTTCTATGCTTCTGTGAGGATTGTGAGACGAACGATGGCATCAGTAAACCGTACTACATGTCTCGCGGGTTGATGGAGTTTGTACAGGATTCGAAAAAGGCCCTCGCAGTGTACGATTCACGACGGGATAGCACACTCAAGGACGGAAAGGCATGGACTAGCGAAGGGTCCGGTGTGAAAAAGAGGTTATCGAAAACGATTTCGGAAACCGTTGACTGATCAGATTAAACATAGTTTTGAATTCAAGGTCTCTCCTCTAGACAGATACAATCGCATTTTGATTGGGAAATACATTTGAGTTTTGTGTGATGTGTGATGCTTTTTATAAAAAGTCTGCAATAAAGATGGCACAAATTTTAAACTGTTTCGTTGTTTATTCGAAGGAAGAATTCGGTTTGCATACACAGGGTGGCCACGCAATCTTAATTTAAAAATTCCCGCATTTTTCCCGAATTTTTCACGTATTTTTGTATTATTTTCCCTGCTGGGAAGATGAGGTTATATATATTGGATTTATATATATTTTGGAAGTTTATAAAGTTTTTTTTTAAGTAGCCGCGGGCTTCTTGCGTATTGCATAATCTGCTTTGGTCTCTCATATGGCTAACGAGAACACTTAGCTTTATGTAAGTCATTGATCTTTCAAGTTTCTAAAACCATAAACATCGAAGAAAAACAGTAAAACGACCGGGGTTTTCGAGTACAACGTGCGTTGCATGCATATTGTATCGAGGACTTCGTGTTCTCAACGTTGTTGACAGTTCGTAAACAAATCTCTGAGCTCCCAAACTTTTTACAGTTTGGATCACCACCAAACACTTTGCATTTAATGAAAATCCGCATTTTTGTGCGACAGGATGAGCACCTTCTTGGAATGACCAATCATAGCCAAAATTGGTCCAAACGGTGTTCTTTTCTCTAGAATCCGGCAAGCAATGTCAAACAGCATTGAGCACAGCTGCCCAAATTCAGCTTTTACTTTGTGAGAAACTGAAGCGCTCAGATATTCTTTAACTACGAACGTTTCCAGACACAAACCCAGACACTTTTTAGCTATGTCCGTGAAGTGAGTTATAACAACAAGATTAATGCAGATGACGTAACGCGTTAAAGGGAATGTTAATGAAGATTTGTTTAGTAGCTTCAAAAAACCACAGTAAAAAGAACACAAGTCGGTGCGGAATACCAAAACGTCTTTGTCGGAAATTTAAGCAATTTCTGTCGCTTTCTTAATTGCCGGTTTAGAGGCAAAGCCAATTTCCATATTAAGGGCTAGGAGAGATTCTATTTCAATTAACGAGTTAGCTTTGAGTCAGACGCTCGAGCTTAACAATTTTCTCCATAGCGGCTCTAACAAGTTCCGTCAAATCGTCGGAAAGAAATGAAATCATAGGAGATTTGTTCTGGGAAACGACTCGACCATTGCTGCAGACGTGAAGATAAAATTCAGCTTTGGTCCCAGCATCTTATCGTGTATCGCATCAACAGCGAGCACTTTTGATCGGAACACCGAAGAAATTCGGATGACTTATATTCAGGTATCTTCCTTCCTGCTTTCTGACCTCGTCCACATATCTTCTCAAATAGCATTTGTAGTGCTCTTCTAGCACCTTGCTTCCTCGAACTCCTACAAGTTCCTTGAGCTTCTAAGATGTTCTGTATACTTCTAGCAAGTTTAATGAAATTCTGAGAAAACTTTTGAAAAGCTTCATGAATTTCTGGACAGTTCTCTGAATTTATGGGAAGTTCTTTACTTTTCTGGAAAGTTCCTCGAACTTTTGAGAAGTTCCCTGAACATCTTGAGTAGTTCTATGAACTTTTGAGAAATACCCAAACAAATCTGATACGTTTTCTGAACTTCTGGGAACCTCCCTGAATTTCTGGATAGTTGCCTGAACTTCTGCGAAGAACCCTATGCTTTTGGGAAGTTCCCTAGCTTATGAAAGCTTTAGTAAAAATTTCCTGAATTTCTAGGAAACAAACTGAATTTCAGGGAAGTTGCCTGAACTTCTAGAAAGAACCCTTAACTTCTAGGATGTTCCCTCCCCGGGGAGGTTTCCTGAATCTCTAAGAAGTATACCGAGCTGGTAAGTTCCCTGAGTTTCTAGGAAGTTTACTGATTTTATTCGAATTTTTTAGAAGCATTTTCGTTTATCAGTTTCTTCGTCTTTTCCGGTGTTGATGGACGCAAATACTGCGCGCCGTATGTCTTCAGGATAGATTTGCAACAAATCCTCAAGTACACCAACCCTCAAGTTTTCGTCGAAAGAACTAGCTGAGAAACACTACGCCAACATCCGTTAGGCTGCAGTGTACCTTTGTAACGGACTCAGGTCAACATTTCCAGCTGGAAAAAGTCATCAGTTGACTCTAGTTGTCGCATAATGTCCAGGAACATCTCCCTTGGCATGTTTAAACGATGCAGAAAGTGCTTCTTGTTATAGGTTGGCGTGTCGCTAAAGTAGTCCTGGAACAGCATCTGATGACCGAAACGAAAAACACCGTTGACATTGGGGCGTCTTTCAGGGCGTGACCCTCGGTTTCGACTCATGTTTTTCGACGCTGCCAAATTACAAATCAGCATTATCTAATATCGTTTAACTGAGATGCATGCTTCTACACACTCATCTTCAGCTAAACGAAAGAGCAAGTGTTCTCGTCGTCTGATAACGACGCACTACTGGGAGTTAGCTTTATTTGGTCAAACCAATCCATGGCAAAAAATTTGCGAAAAATCTGCGATCTCTGAAAAAACAAAACTAATGATCTCTGCATGTTGAGTGATTGACAAGATGATACGTGTTGGTGGGTTTAATAACAAGAAATATAACACCGGTGCGGAGAACGCAAAGTTGGTTTATTTTAGCTAGTTCTATTCAAGTTTGCTGATGCAAATCAAGTATTAAGTGGTTTGAAAAATAGACCACCACTGACGATGCCCTAAGCGGTACGTTTTTAACAGGCTGAACAAAACCAGCAGAAAATGATCCTCATGCAAATCTGTTTATCTTAGCCCTTCCTTGAAGGATTGTGTACGACGTGCAAGCTGCAGCTAACGGACTTCAAATCAAGGGCTGGCTCGCAGATCCCTGATTTCCCCAGTGAATTCTTTGAACGCCTTCCAGTTTATAACCGGCCCAGCCATACAGCAATGAGCAATCAGCAATGCTGGATTTGCAGAACTGTTTCTTTCCGTTAATGAGATCGTTGGACCGAGTAAACAACAAAACGCTACTCAAATCATTTAAAAAAGGTGTGAGTATATTTCCTTCCATATGACAAAAATTCCCGATGGCTTTTGGAGTTCCCGACTTTTCCCCGCATATTTCCCGATGATTTTGGATTCCCGAATTTTTCCCGATTTTCACGAGTCTGTGGCCACCCTGCATACAGATTCACACAAAGTGGATAGTACTCACGAAGAAATACCACATTTTCACTTTATTCTGTTAAAATAGTAAGTTTAAAGGTTATGTATTTCATGAATCGGATAAGCATTGATTTCATTAAAATGTCAGGATTCTTCCCATTTGCTCATCGTTATCAACAAAAAATTTAACATTTCAAACTCACAACATTGATTGTACAGTTAACATTCTCACTAATAGAAATCGAATAACATTATCAAGCGCAACACGTGAATGCGGGTTGGGTTTGCCAAACAAACTCAGTACTTCATGTGGCCTCCCTTAGCGTCGATTGGGGCTTTCAAGCGACGGGAAATTGAGTCCAATAGCTTCTTTTTTTTCATTTATTTTTTTATCCCCATAGGATTACCATGATCGGGATTGGTTTTTGAAATTTTTTAAGGGATTATGCCGGAAGGATTAGTCTACGGTGACTGAATAAACATCGGGCTTTCGCAATCAGCTCACATAATCTTCTTGAATTTTTTTGGGAGTCAGTATCAGTCAGTGTACGCGTTTAGTTGTCCAGGTATTTGTAAAAGTCCGTGTTTTTTGTACTTATCCGTATCATTATATTGTTAGTGTCATTTTGTCAGTACAACTTTTGGTATCTGCGCAATTTCATATAGTACAGGTGTGACAATGTAACAGCTATCTCCCTTATTCTGTGGGCGGTCTTCTAATATATAGTTATGCTTGTATGTATGATGTGTATGTAGTTTTGGAAATGTTAAATGATTTACTTACCCACACTGATGTTATTATTAATTATGCGGGTTGCGTCCCGACTCTGTGTTCGAACTCGGAGGCAGGGGTGCCCAGCCTGTATTGTCAGGCAAAACGCAAATTGGAATTGGAATTGGCGCTAACTCACGATAATTCGTATTTCAGCAACTCATTTGGAAACAACGTTCGAAATCATCAAGTGTCATCGAAGTGCCGACGCAGTTACAGTCCTGTGGCTACGAACGGAGGCTTTCAGTCAGATCCACTCTAAAATGTTGCGTCCACTTTCAGGCACCCACGTTTACCTGCATCTGAAATCCTGCTGTACTATCAGAACGTTGGTGCTATTAATAGTTCCCTCGCCCAATATCAGCTTGCATGCAGCGGTGAATGCTACGATGTTTATGCCTTTACAGAAACCTGGCTTAACAACAACACTTTGTCGAAGCAACTGTTGAACGATACCTATTCCACCTATCGGCTAGATCGATCGACTCTGAACAGCAACAAGAACTCTAGTGGAGGAATTTCCCACATAAACAATAACCATAAGAAGAGCCTAATCAGCAATTAGGGGTACCATCCCAACTGTGAGTGATATGGTCACACTATCTATAATATCGTTCCTGAATGATACACGTTTATTAGGGTTTGCTGGCCGTTCGCTCCAGCTTTAAATCTCGTTTACTGACACCTCCTGAAAACTCGACGGTTGAGCATATGTGGGTCGCAATATACACACAACGTTATACCCTTTTTATTTGCGTGATATATGTTCCTCCCGATCGCGTTAACAACAGCGGTTTAATCGACAAACACGTGATTTCTGTGGTTTGGATCATCTCTCGTGGATAAGCGATACTAACAGGTATAGCTTTCCCGATATTTTCCGTTCGTCATTCAGACCAGCATCGCTTACCTTGCTAGACGAGTACTCCACTGCAAGACTCCGACAAGTGAATGGCATTTTAAATGCAAACAACCGTTTACTTGATCTTTGCTTTATTTGTGAAGAATTGGGACGGAGTTGTTCCATTCTCCAAGCACCTGAACCGCTCGTTAAAAATGGCAGGCATCACGCACCTCTTCTCGTTCTAAGCTGGAAATCAACCCTGTGCTAAGCTTTAAAAACTACTCCGAAAACTTCTACTACGACTTCAACAAAGCTGACTTCGAGGCAATGGAAATCTTCGCTCGAGACGCTCGGTAACGGGGATGTAAACTTCGCTGCCTCAACTATGTGTAGCGTTTTGCTTTACGCTATCGACCAGTTCGTGACGACAAAAATCAACCGTACGCCTGCGAAACCTGCTTGGTAAAATTCCGTACTCAAACACTTTAAACGACTGAAAAGGGCTTCCCTGCGGAAACATTGCCTTCTTATATGACGGATGGCGTTTCAGATGCCAACTTAATCGAAGATATAGCCAATTTATTGCGCACGCAATACAGCAGTGTTTTTTCCAACGAAATTCTTAACGAACAGGGTATTGCAACTGCCACGAGTAACGTTCCTCGTATGTCTCTATTTGGAACTTCATTTTCCGTCGACAGTGTCACAGTGGTTTCAGCCGGAAAGCAGCTTAAATCATCTACTGGAACTGGTCCTGATGGCATTCCCTCACTGATCCTGAAACGCTGCCTAAATACTCTTGCGACGCTTTTAGCCAAAAATTTTAATTTGTCATTGTCTTCAGGCGGTTTCCCTGACTGTTGGAAGGAATCTTTCGTTTTCCCTATTCACAAAAAAGGATACAAACGAACTGTCACTTATTACCGTCGAATTGCTGCGTTGAGTGCCATCTCTTCGAACTAATTGTTCTGGAAAAGCTGGTTCAGGACTGCTCGCATATGATTTCGCAGGAACAACCCGGATTTATGCCAAAGCGATCCACAAGGACTAATCTTACTGCCTTTACTTCGTTCATTATTCGTGAGAATGAACATGGCCATCAAGAACACGCCATGTACACCGACCTCTCCGCTGCTTTTGAAAAAGTCATGGCGAAATACGACAAAATGGGCATCCACGATAATCTTCTTGTTTGGATTCGTTCCTACCTGCCTGGCAGGTCTACGTCTGTAAAGATTGACGAGTATGTTTCATCACCTTTCCCCGTTACCTCTGGAGTTCCTCAACGCAGCCACTTGCGGCCATTCCTTTTTCTGCTGTATATGAACGGCGTGAACATAATCCTGAAATGCTTCATGCGGACGACCTGAAGCTCTACTACATAATAAATGGCCGTCATGACGCTCACTTTCTGCAACATTCTGGATCACATTGCTTACATTGTTTCTAAGGCCTCTTCGCAGCTAGGATTTATATTTCGTTTTGCTAAAAGCTTCAAGGACGTATACTGCCTAAAGGCATTATATTGTTCCTCGGTTCGCCCAATACTGGAATATTCCGCCGTAGTCTGGTCTCCATTCTACCAAAACGCAATTCTGAGTATAGAAGCCGTTCAGAGAAGATTTATTCGTTTTGCTTTGCGGCATCTGCGTTGGCGCGACCCACGAAACTTACCAAGCTGCGGAAGTCGCTGCAAGCTTATCAACTTGGAGCTACTGGAAGCAAGGCGTAACACATGTGCTTCATATTGCCCAGTTTTCCAAGCATGTAGCCCCAGATGCTGAAGTCCAGTGGGCTCAAATCAGGAGACGATGCAGGCCATTCTGAGCAGCTGATGAAACATGGTAAATTTTGCTTACACCAATGCTGAACAACTATGGCCTTATGCGCTGGAGCTGAATCTTGCTGGAAGCAAAAGCTTTCCGCACCGAAAAGTTTCTTAGCATAGGGAAGTAGGTGGTCCTTGATGACGTATTGTAAATAGTACTCTTTGTTTATTTTCACCCCCCTGTCTATGAACAGCAGCGGTAATTTGCCTTTTGACGATATTGCACCCCAAACCATCACCGCAGAGGCATTTTGATATCGTTCAACCCCTCGTTTGTCAGCCGGTATTTCACGAAGATTTGTTCCATATACACGATCATTTTGTTTGTTCAGGGACATTTCCAGAGTAAACAATTTTTCATCTGAAAAAATTATGTTATGACCAGCGTGCGTCTTAAGCAACGCACGTGATCTGGCAACTCTGTCTTCAATATTCTTGCGTGTCAATCCGTGAATCCTCTGTTTTTTGAAAGCTCCATATCCAAGGTCACCTTTCAATATATTTTGCATTGATGTGTGACTCATTTTCATTTCACGCGCCATTTTCTCGCCGACCGAGCCGGATTCCTTCGAATTCGCTCATTAACTGCCTTGATCGCTGAGGGCGTCCGTACACTGCGTTTTTTACCGGGTTTCTTCTTAGGGACAACAGTACCAGTATCTTTGAAACGTTTTATGGTCCTGTACACAAATAATCTGCTCAACTTCAAATGCGACAGCTTCCTTCTGATCTCCAAATTAGTCAATCCGTCAAGATGCAAGATCCGAATTTGTTCTCTACATGAATCCATTTCTATTTTCGTCAACTTAAGAGCACTAATTCAGTTTGTTGTTTACGAATGAACTGACAACAAGTCACTGTTTCAAATCGTACACAAGGGGTCTACCGATAATGGTATACATTGTAGCGAGGAGATCACAAATGAGTGTATCACTTTCATGTTGCCACCCTGTACATGAACAATAATAGAATTAGAAACTTTAATGTATAGCGATTTAGTATTTAAGTAGGTTTCACTCTTCGTCGCTTCCTTTCCAATGAGCCTGAAGTTCTGCGAGGAGTAGGTGAAGTTGCCGAAGTAGATTCCAAAAACCTACATCTGAAACGTGATGGAAAACCCGAGTCGGTATTGGGGATGAAGTGGATTCCAAATGAGGATTGCTTCTTATATGCATTCCGCGCACGAGAAGATCTACAGCAAATTTTGACGCACAACCATGTTCCTACTGAGCGCGAAATAGCTAAAGTGGTCATGAGCCTATTTGATCCGCTCGGTCTCATTGCCTTTATTCTCGTTCACGCCAATATCGATCCCCCAGATGTCCGTCGGGTTGTTTCAAGCAGCAGTCGTTTTGCGCGTTTCTCTTCAACGTCTTTCACGTCGGAGCAGCGTCCGACCATGATCGTGAATTGAACGAGCAACTTCGGGACTACTTCACTCTTGAAGATGTCGGGGTTGTAGAATCTCATCATGTTCTTGATTCAGCTGAAGAGAACCGCGCAAAACGACTGCTGCTTGAAACAACCCGACGGACGTCTGGGGGATCGAACTTCGAAACCGGCCTTTTGTGGAACACTGATCACCCGAACTTTCCCGACAGTTATCCCATGGCAGTCCGACGTCTGGTGTCATTGGAGCGACGGCTTCAACGCGAGCCAGAACTACAGGAGCGTGTGCGTGAGCAGATCATGGACTACGAAAAAAAAGGTTATGCACACCGGGCGAGTTTGACCGAATTGGTCAAACTGGTACACTCTATAGCAGGTTTTACTCTTCGTAGCTTCCTTTCCAATGAGCCTGAAGTTCTGCGAGGAGTAGGTGAAGTTGCCGAAGTGGATTCCAAAAACCTACATCTGGAACGTGATGGAACACCCGAGTCGGTATTGGGGATGAAGTGGATTCCAAATGAGGATTGCTTTTTATATGCATTTGACGCACGAGAAGATCTGCAGCAAATTTTGACGCACAACCATGTTCCTACCAAGCGCGAAATAGCTAAAGTAGTCATGAGCCTATTTGATCCGCTCGGTCTCGTTGCCTTTTTTCTCGTTCACGGCAAAATTCTGATCCAAGATCTCTGGGCTAAAGGAACAGGATGGGATCAAGAAATCCCGCACGACATTAATGAACGCTGGCGACAATGGGTGAACTTACTTCAGCATCTGGATCTAATACGCATACCACGATGCTACTTCCGTTCTTCGACGAACTCCGGTCGTTTACAAATCCACCTGTTTGTCAATGCCAGTGAAACCGCATATGCTTGTGTAGTGTACTTCCGTTTGGAAACCGACCGAGGTACAGAGGTCACCCTTGTCGGAGGCAAGACCAAAGTAGCGCCGCTGAAAGCTCTCTCAATTCCTCGACTCGAACTGAAAGCGGCGGTTCTAGGCATCCGGTTGATGGAACCAATTCAAAACTATCACAAGTACACATTTAGTCAGCGGTTTTGTTGGAGTGATGCCAGCACTGTACTTGCGTGGGTGCGCTCAGCCGATCATCGACGTTACCATAAGTTCGTTGCCGTTCGAGTAGGTGAGATTTTGTCGTCTACACAACAGTCGGAGTGGCGATGGGTGCCGTCTAAGCTGAACACTGCAGATCTAGCTACCAAGTGGAACAGCGGCCCGCAAGTATCAATGAACAATCCTTGGTTCCATGGACCGGCTTTCCTCTACGAACCCGAAGAACGCTGGCCTAAGCAACGAACGGTTATTCCAACTAAAGAAGAACTCCGACCTACATATTTTCAAGCGATCCACTTCGCTCCAATCATGGTGTTCGAAAGGTTCGAACGATGGATCAAATTGCAGCGTGTAGCTGCATATGTCTTTCGCTGTATCGAGAACTTCCGCAGGCGTCGAAACAAAGAGAATTTAGCGACCGGTAATCTCACCAGCGAAGAACTCAGACGAGCCGAAGAAGCTTTATTGAAAACGGCTCAAAGTGAACTTTATACAGACGAACTGGCTGTCCTAGTACGGACTCAGGGATCACCTGAGAATCGCCACGCCACCGTGCACAAATCTTGTTCCATCTACAATAAGTGCCCACTCATGAATCAGAAGGGTATTCTGCGCAGTCGAGGCCGAATCGGTGCTGCCCCATACGTACCGACTGAAGCTAAGTTTCCGATCATCCTTCCCAACCAACACCTAATTACCTTCCTTATTGTAGACTGGTATCATCGCCGTTTCCGTCACGCCAATCGAGAGACCATATTCAATGAGATTCGCCAACGCTTCGATATTTCAATGCTGCGACGGCTGCTGGATAAAGTTGAGCGTACGTGTGCATTCTGTCGCCTGACGAAAGCAATCCCAAGACCACCAGTGATGGCTCCACTTCCTGAGATGCGCTTAACAGCTTATGTCCAACCGTTCACATTCACTGGGTTGGACTACTTCGGACCACTACTCGTAAAGGTGGGTAGAAGCAACGTTAAACGTTGGGTAGCCCTCTTCACCTGCCTCACGACTAGGGCTGTGCATTTGGAAGTCGTGCACTCTCTAAGTACAGAATCATGTATAATGGCTGTGCAACGTTTCATTGCACGCAGAGGCAAGCCAAGGGAATTTTGGTCGGATAACGCTACCTGTTTCCAAGGTACCAGCAACGAGATAAATGCACAAAAGGAGGCAAGAAACAAAGCTCTCTCAGAAAAGTTTACGACCGCCGAAACCGCCTGGAAGTTCGTCCCTCCAGCAGCTCCGCACATGGGTGACTCGTTCGTTCTGTAAAGATTGCAATTGGTTCAATTCTGAAGGGTCCGCGCAAACCAGATGACGAGACATTAGAGACGATCCTCTTGGAAGCTGAAGGGATGATTAACTCAAGACCGCTCACCGTTATCCCATTAGAGTCTGCAGATCAGGAAGCTTTAACGCCCAACCATTTTTTACTGGGCAGCTCTTCTGGGGGAAAATTCCTACCCACCGAACAGCTGAATGCCAGCTCAACGCTTCGCAGCAGCTGGAAGTTAGCAAGGTATATCAGCAATGAAATTTGGCGTAGGTGGCTTAAGGAATACCTTCCGGTGATCACGCGGAGGTGCAAGTGGTTCAAGGATGTGAAAGATCTGCAGATAGGTGATTTGGTACTGGTGGTTGACGGAACGGTGAGGAACCAGTGGATAAGAGGGCGAATCGAACAGGTGTTTCCTGGACGAGACGGAAGAGTACGACAACCATTAGTTCGAACATCTTCGGGGATTCTACGTAGACCAGCTGTAAGACTAGCTGTATTGAACGTCGAGGCGAAAGGTGAACCTGGTGAAGCTATTTCAAGAGTTTCGGACCTTCACCAAGGTTCACGGGCGGGGGTGTGTCACGACGCGGCCCCTCGTTGAAGCGACACTTCACACTGCGGCGCTGCATTAGTAGAATACGCCGTACAAAATGACACGTCGCTTAAATGTCACAACGTCAATCGGCAGGAACAAAGAGAAGAAGAAAGGTCAATTGTTATCTCCTAATTGTTGGAACGAAAACATTTATTTGTAACTAGATCACGCCACCTAAATTCGTTGAAACCTACACAATAAAAAACGACCCTATCCCAACACTAGTATAGAAAACAAAGACGTAGTTCTTCATCAAAAAACTGATGTCTATAAACTACAAGGGGTGCTGAGTAAAAACTAACTCACATACCTAACACAATTTTGACCGGAAAAGGTTTCAAGAACATGGATGTCATCAGAAATGAAACGGATTATTACTCGCATTGATTTACTTGGTGAGCTTTTTATGCATTTTTTTACCGTTTATTATTTTTTTGCTTTCTTTTTTGCAATTTTTTTCCATAAGTAATAAATAATTACGCTTGCAAGAATAAATTTCTAGGATTTAGCTCTGAACTGACGCTTACATTATGTGATACTAGTAGTTTTTTGTTGCTTTGCTTGTTTACCAGTTACATTATTGATTAAATGGTAATTGTTGTGTAATAGGATTATTATCGATATTCCAGTTTACATTATGCGCCTTCAATTACAATAGCTTTTTTTTCTTCGTTTATTTTCTGTCGGCCTATTTCCTCACAACGTGGTGACAACCACCGACCCCAGGAAGACGACTCCACCACCTGGACCCTACATATCGCACGTTTTTCTGTTCTACATCACTAAAGCCAATTATAGATACACAATAGATAAAACTAAGGTTATCGTAACGATAACAAGAACAGCCATACAGACCTCGTATATCGACCAGACAATTTGTTCATGCCAAACGCGTCATCCTAGCATCTCCAAATCTGAGACTAGTGAAATTTTGGTACTAATTGAAAACAAACATCCCAACTTTAGGCAATCGTGCCTACTTTGGACTCCAAAGGACACTTAGATCGAACAAAGCTCGCCGAACTACAAAGTTGACCATCTATAAGACATTAACAACGGAACAACGCGCCCTCGGTGTCTTTGAACGGAAGGTGAAGTGCAGATGGAAAACGAAACGTGGACTATGTGGTTCAGTTCATTAAGATGGAGGCAGAGCGGCAGTAGCAGGCAGAAATTGGAGGAGGTAGATTGAATGTGCCTGAGCTCATAAGTGAGGCTGCCAAAATCATGCCAGACATGCTGGACACCTTCCAATGGGAGTCCCAATACAAATGCCTGGACGTGATGAAGATGATTTACTTCATTGGGCCAAAGACTCGCAATGTCAAGAAGGGACGTGATGCTGATAAGAACTGGAGAATCAGGATCTCTGAAGTCGTGAATGCCAACTATGACGACGTTGTAGATGACATTGATTTCATTGGAATCACGGACAAAGCAGTCCCAGCTGAAGCAAAAGAGCAACGGTGGATAATTCCTAACTGGTGCCAGAGCTGAAGTTGCAGCAGCATCTGTGATTGTAGGAACATCAAGAAGGCAGACGAACATAAGAGAATCTGCCAGCGGACTGTAAAGCAGTTCTTGAGCCAGAATAGGCCAGCCAGTAAAGCATTGTTCAATGCTATTGCTAAACATGCTACAGGTGGCATCACTGAGGAATGGAGTTTTGATGTTTTGACATCAGATTATGAAAATGTGAGGATGAATGCGGAAGAGGAATCCGAAGAAGAAGTGAAACCGAAAAAAAAAACTCCAAGAAAAAGTATGCAAGGAAGTAAGAAATTCCCCACGGACTGGGGCGGCAAGCCGCTAACTTCGCGAAACGGGATATCTCGAAAACTCCCTTTTTTCTCAGGGAAACTGAAGGAATGGCCTTTGTTTATAGGCAACTACTGTTATTACCCGACATATGTTTTGATCGGGTGATGTTTTTTAGGATCAAAACGAAAACAATGTCTAGACTAAGTAGACTAATTATCTTTCGTCCTCCATAAAAATAAAACAAAACAGCGTTCGGGTTTTTACGCATAAGCGGTTGTAAAGAAAGAATAAAAGGAATAGGCAATAACAAAACACAGCGTTCGGGTTTTTACGCATAAGCGGTTGTAGAGAAAGAATAAAAGGAATAGGCAATAACAAAACACAGCGTTCGGGTTTTTACGCATAAGCGGTTGCATCCTTTTTAAGAAGGAATAAAAGGAATGGAAAATAACAAAATAAATTTCTCTCGTGCTTCTCAGCAAGGATTTACCTGAACGTTTTCTAAAGATGTTACACGTAATTTACCTATCTATACGACTTAGAACTAGTATATAAGCAAAACCTTAGAATAAATATACACACTTCAATTCAAGCTTTCGAGGAGTTATTACTTCTCATATCCGAACTCACGCTGATTGTTGATTAATTGCTACGAGTTAACATTTAAGCCTTTCACACTGAGAAGGAACTGATTGTTAATAAGTTCTTTAATCTTCATCAGCTATTAGTTACTCCAAACAGTAACAATTGGTGGCTCCAGAGAGGAATTCATTAGAAGTAAAGCTTGAATTCCAATAGAGCCCGTAAGTTGGTTCACGGAATATCCTTTGAGATATTGAAGCGTCATCATGCCAATTGAATTGGTCAAAAATAAGAACGGTCATTGCCGTCTTTGCAATGAGCCGGACACAGCAGACAACATGGTCGCATGCGACGATTGCGACCGCTGGTTTCATTTGAAATGCGTTAACCTGTCCGCACCTCCAAAGAAATCGCAACGGTGGATAGGACCGAAGTGTATGGAGATTGAAAAAGAGAGGCAGCAAATGCAACAACAGATAAAGAAACTGTCGGAGCCCGTTTCAATGGCTCATCTGGAAAATATGGTAACAAGCCTGCATATGAAACGGGAGCAGGAAGGAGGTCAATTTTCAAATTTCTTGAAAAGACAAACTTTATTGAACCTCCCACGTTTTAGCGGAGCGGCCAAAGAGTGGCCAAGGTTCAAGAAAATCTTTGATAGCACCACGGCAGAAGGAGCTTTCACCAACATCGAGAACCTGAACAGACTTCAACAAGCGCTTGAAGGTCAGGCTGAGAAATCAGTTCAACATCTTATGTTCGATCCAGACAATGTGCCTAAAATAGTACAGCGTCTACAAGAGAACTTCGGGAGAACCAATTTGGTTTACGAAGAGTTACTCTGGAACTTAACGCGAATTAAACGCGAGTCTCCAAAAGTGGTAGTGGAAATATCCGAAGCCTTAGATAGCTTGGTAACAAATATCCAAGTTATGAACAAAGGAGATTACCTACATGACCACAGGCTGATTGATGAAACAGTCAAAAAATTACCATTTAATCTGCAAGTTCTTTGGACAGAGATAGTGCAGCGAAATGATAATATGCCAACGCTTAAAGATTTAAATGATTGGCTCATCAATCATGCAAAGGTTTTTCGAGAAATCCAGGGTTCGCCAGGAACAACCCGACCAATTAAAAACAATATACATATGCATCAGCAGCCTGCAAGCCAACATAAGAAATTGAAAACCCAACCGAAGCAACAGCAACATCAAGTACAACAACAAACCCCGGGCAATTGTGACATCTGTGAGGGTAACCACACAATTTATAAGTGTGAAAATTTCGTCGAAATGACACCAATGGAAAGAAGACAAGAGGCTAACAATAAGTCATTGTGCTGGTCATGCTTGCGTAGAAACCACATTGTCAGAAATTGTCCAGATGCAAGAGTTTGTGGAATCGGAAATTGTAAAGCAAAACATAACCGATTTCTACATACAAAGACGGTTCCAAGAATGGATAAAGATCAAAATGACGACGAAGCCAACCAAACGAACCATCACCAAGATCTGAGTACTATGAAGTATTACCAGGTGATTCCAGTTACTTTGAGAAATGGCGACAAAAATATTGATACATTCGCACTGCTTGATGCAGGATCATCATTAACGCTAGTAGATGAGAGCATCGCAAACGCTCTATGCCTAGAAGGTAGAATTGATCCTTTAAAGCTTAAATGGACGCAAGATGTATCGAGAGAAGAGCCATCAAGCAGAATAGTAAAAGTTCAGATTAACGGCGAAAATCAGAAACGTTTCACTCTCAAAGGAGTAAGAACTATAAAAAATCTCCAGTTACCTGTGCAAACTTTGAACTACAAAAAAATGGCAATTCAATATCCATTCTTAAAGGATTTACCGATAAAAGAATACGTACAAGCAAAACCAACGATTCTTATTGGTTTAAGTCACAGCCATCTTTTAGTGCCATTACAAAAAAAAATGGGAAAGGACAATGAACCGATTGCCATAAAAACTAAACTAGGATGGTTAATCTTCGGAAATTCAACTTTGAACGGAAGGTGAAGTGCAGATGGAAAACGAAACGTGGACTATGTGGTTCAGTTCATTAAGATGGAGGCAGAGCGGCAGTAGCAGGCAGAAATTGGAGGAGGTAGATTGAATGTGCCTGAGCTCATAAGTGAGGCTGCCAAAATCATGCCAGACATGCTGGACACCTTCCAATGGGAGTCCCAATACAAATGCCTGGACGTGATGAAGATGATTTACTTCATTGGGCCAAAGACTCGCAATGTCAAGAAGGGACGTGATGCTGATAAGAACTGGAGAATTAGGATCTCTGAAGTCGTGAATGCCAACTATGACGACGTTGTAGATGACATTGATTTCATTGGAATCACGGACAAAGCAGTCCCAGCTGAAGCAAAAGAGCAACGGTGGATAATTCCTAACTGGTGCCAGAGCTGAAGTTGCAGCAGCATCTGTGATTGTAGGAACATCAAGAAGGCAGACGAACATAAGAGAATCTGCCAGCGGACTGTAAAGCAGTTCTTGAGCCAGAATAGGCCAGCCAGTAAAGCATTGTTCAATGCTATTGCTAAACATGCTACAGGTGGCATCACTGAGGAATGGAGTTTTGATGTTTTGACATCAGATTATGAAAATGTGAGGATGAATGCGGAAGAGGAATCCGAAGAAGAAGTGAAACCGAAAAAAAAACTCCAAGAAAAAGTATGCAAGGAAGTAAGAAATTCCCCACGAACTGGGGCGGCAAGCCGCTAACTTCGCGGAACGGGATATCTCGAAAACTCCCTTTTTTCTCAGGGAAACTGAAGGAATGGCCTTTGTTTATAGGCAGCTACGAAGCGTCGAACGAAGCGTGTGGATACAACTACTGTTTTTCGGATTTGTGAAATTCTAGAGTTGACGTCCACAAACGGTTGGAGGTACGTTCCGACGGATTTAAATATCGCTGACCTCGTAACGAAGTGTCTAGAGTCAGACGGTCCATGGTTCAATCGACCACGGTTCCTGTACGAATCGAAGTGTGAATGGCCTGAGCAGAAGAAAACAGTATTAGACGTTCCGGAAGAGATGAAAGCATGCCTGCTTCACCATGAAACATCGATCTCCAACCATTTAATCGACGCCAATGTTACGTCACTGTGGTTGCGGTTTATTTGTATCGCTGCTACCGTAGTTCGGTGCATCGCCAACTGTCGGAGGAAAGTAGCTGGAGATCCAATCCTAGTATCGAAAGCGGGGCGCTATTTGGAGCGTTGTGTATTAGCGAAACCGAATTCCATCCAATGGCCGCTTCAAGACGAGCTTCACGGGACGAGAAAAAGTACTTCTAAAACAAGCCCAGCAGGAAAGTTTTCCGGATGAGGTGAAGTTGTTGGAAATCAGCCGAGAACACAGCCCGGATCAATCGGCAGTAAAAGTTGGCAAGTTAAGCTGGCTCTACAAGCTAAGTCCGATAATTGATGCTGATGGAATAGTGAGAATGGGAGGAAGATTGGCGCTATCAGCCTAGATTCCTTATGACTAGAAATATCCAATAATCCTGCCCAAGTGACACCAAATAACAAATATTATCATCCAACACTTTCATGAAAAGTATGGTCATGCCAACATACCAAAGCTTCGATCAATAATTTCAGTAGCCGTACGAGACTGCATGTGGTGCAGAGTCAACCGGTGGCAGCCACACGCTCCAGTGATGGCAGCGCTTCTTCTTCAACGAATCTCGCAGCAGTTGCGTCACTGCAGCTCCTTAAAAGTGGATTATTTGGGTCCTGCGGAAGTGTTGGTTGGTCGTCGAAGAGAGTAGAGATGGGTGACTCTGTTCACTTGCCTCGCGGTACGAGCCATTCACCTTCAAGTGGAGCATACTTTGACCACGCAAGCTCATCTGATGGCGATAAGAAGGTTCACCAGATGAGTTTTTCTCGGATAACGGAACCAACTTTAAAGATGTTAGCAACGAAATCGTCAAGGCAAGGCAGCAGATCAGTGCAGAATGCGCTGAAAGTGTCACAAGTCCAGTTATCAAGTGACACTTTATCCCTCCCCGAACCCCAGACATGGGGGTGTGGAAGTAGTTCGCCTCCCCGCGGTGCACCCTGGAAACGTTAGGCTCCCCTTAACTGCTAAACGAACTACGGAGGGAGCGTCATTGGGCGCATTGGGGTGGATGTCAGTAAAACCCCAATTATGGCAACGGGCTGTGAAAGGAAAACGAGCGGAACCGTGCAATCGGGCTGGCAACTGTGTCGACCCCCTTAGTACTGCCGGGTGACACCGCGCAGGAAACGGCGGGGTTCCCTTCGGCACAGGCTGTCTCCGTCCCACTAAAACCGTGGCAGGCCTCCAGTACGTTCCATTCTCCACCGCCCGACCTCGCCAGTCGGGCGGGAGTAGGCTCAGATGACCCTATACCTGTCTTACGCCGATCCGGCTCTGAACATGGTTCCTCATGAAGGGCCGTGTCAACCCTAGCATGGTCTCCCTGCTTGCATAGACAACCATGGGATCAAGAAGGCGACTACTCCACGTGGGTTTGGATAGCGGCTGGAGGGGGACCCAACAGAATGGAGGAAAATAAAAACAAAAACGAAAATAAAAACGAAAACGAAAATAAAAACAAAAAAATTCAGGAGAAGACAGAGGCAGAGGAGAAGACGAAGGAGAAAGCGAACCCGTTCGCTAAAGGCGGCCTAGCGAGATCCCCAACAAGGAAAATGGTGGGATCCGGCGTGTCCGACACCTGTGGAAGTGCCACGGCATCAGAAGCAGGTGCTGCCAGGCTAGGCGTGGCCATGGATGGGCCAGGACTCATCCGGGCCATGGATAGGATGCGGGAAAGCATCCCCAAGGTTGTAGAGGTGTCCGAGCAGTTGGACGCGATCATTGACTTCACGTCATCGCGTTGCAACATCGCTAAGGACCTGAAAATGAGCCTCCTTAGGCTACGCCTTACAGTGCAGGCTGCCTGTAGGAGAGGGAGGAGCTGGAGGCCAAGCTCCTAGCCGAACAAAGCGCCAAAGAACTGGCGCGGCTAGTTGCAACGGAAAGGGCGAGGGAGATAGCCTCGAAGCAGACGCAGACGGAAGTGTCCGTCTCCGTCGGAGACTCCACCCCATCTACCATGGGAGCAGGGACCTCCAAGCGGGCTAGGCAGTCCCCGGGCGAAACGGCACCGGAAAGGACAATGAACCGATTGCCATAAAAACTAAACTAGGATGGTTAATCTTCGGAAATTCAACTTTGAACGGAGGTGAAGTGCAGATGGAAAACGAAACGTGGACTATGTGGTTCAGTTCATTAAGATGGAGGCAGAGCGGCAGTAGCAGGCAGAAATTGGAGGAGGTAGATTGAATGTGCCTGAGCTCATAAGTGAGGCTGCCAAAATCATGCCAGACATGCTGGACACCTTCCAATGGGAGTCCCAATACAAATGCCTGGACGTGATGAAGATGATTTACTTCATTGGGCCAAAGACTCTGCAATGTCAGGAAGGGACGTGATGCTGATAAGAACTGGAGAATTAGGATCTCTGAAGTCGTGAATGCCAACTCCATGACGACGTTGTAGATGACATTGATTTCATTGGAATCACGGACAAAGCAGTCCCAGCTGAAGCAAAAGAGCAACGGTGGATAATTCCTAACTGGTGCCAGAGCTGAAGTTGCAGCAGCATCTGTGATTGTAGGAACATCAAGAAGGCAGACGAACATAAGAGAATCTGCCAGCGGACTGTAAAGCAGTTCTTGAGCCAGAATAGGCCAGCCAGTAAAGCATTGTTCAATGCTATTGCTAAACATGCTACAGGTGGCATCACTGAGGAATGGAGTTTTGATGTTTTGACATCAGATTATGAAAATGTGAGGATGAATGCGGAAGAGGAATCCGAAGAAGAAGTGAAACCGAAAAAAAAACTCCAAGAAAAAGTATGCAAGGAAGTAAGAAATTCCCGACGGACTGGGGCGGCAAGCCGCTAACTTCGCGGAACGGGATATCTCGAAAACTCCCTTTTTTCTCAGGGAAACTGAAGGAATGGCCTTTGTTTATAGGCAGCTACGAAGCGTCGAACGAAGCGTGTGGATACAACTACTGTTTTTCGGATGTTGTGAAATTCTAGAGTTGACGTCCACAAACGGTTGGAGGTACGTTCCGACGGATTTAAATATCGCTGACCTCGTAACGAAGTGTCTAGAGTCAGACGGTCCATGGTTCAATCGACCACGGTTCCTGTACGAATCGAAGTGTGAATGGCCTGAGCAGAAGAAAACAGTATTAGACGTTCCGGAAGAGATGAAAGCATGCCTGCTTCACCATGAAACATCGATCTCCAACCATTTAATCGACGCCAATGTTACGTCACTGTGGTTGCGGTTTATTTGTATCGCTGCTACCGTAGTTCGGTTGCATCGCCAACTGTCGGAGGAAAGTAGCTGGAGATCCAATCCTAGTATCGAAAGCGGGGCGCTATTTGGAGCGTTGTGTATTAGCGAAACCGAATTCCATCCAATGGCCGCTTCAAGACGAGCTTCACGGGACGAGAAAAAGTACTTCTAAAACAAGCCCAGCAGGAAAGTTTTCCGGATGAGGTGAAGTTGTTGGAAATCAGCCGAGAACACAGCCCGGATCAATCGGCAGTAAAAGTTGGCAAGTTAAGCTGGCTCTACAAGCTAAGTCCGATAATTGATGCTGATGGAATAGTGAGAATGGGAGGAAGATTGGCGCTATCAGCCTAGATTCCTTATGACTCAGAAATATCCAATAATCCTGCCCAAGTGACACCAAATAACAAATATTATCATCCAACACTTTCATGAAAAGTATGGTCATGCCAACATACCAAAGCTTCGATCAATAATTTCAGTAGCCGTACGAGACTGCATGTGGTGCAGAGTCAACCGGTGGCAGCCACACGCTCCAGTGATGGCAGCGCTTCTTCTTCAACGAATCTCGCAGCAGTTGCGTCACTGCAGCTCCTTAAAAGTGGATTATTTGGGTCCAGCGGAAGTGTTGGTTGGTCGTCGAAGAGAGTAGAGATGGGTGACTCTGTTCACTTGCCTCGCGGTACGAGCCATTCACCTTCAAGTGGAGCATACTTTGACCACGCAAGCTCATCTGATGGCGATAAGAAGGTTCACCAGATGAGTTTTCTCGGATAACGGAACCAACTTTAAAGATGTTAGCAACGAAATCGTCAAGGCAAGGCAGCAGATCAGTGCAGAATGCGCTGAAAGTGTCACAAGTCCAGTTATCAAGTGACACTTTATCCCTCCCCGAACCCCAGACATGGGGGTGTGGAAGTAGTTCGCCTCCCCGCGGTGCACCCTGGAAACGTTAGGCTCCCCTTAACTGCTAAACGAACTACGGAGGGAGCGTCATTGGGCGCATTGGGGTGGATGTCAGTAAAACCCCAATTATGGCAACGGGCTGTGAAAGGAAAACGAGCGGAACCGTGCAATCGGGCTGGCAACTGTGTCGACCCCTTAGTACTGCCGGGTGACACCGCGCAGGAAACGGCGGGGTTCCCTTCGGCACAGGCTGTCTCCGTCCCACTAAAACCGTGGCAGGCCTCCAGTACGTTCCATTCTCCACCGCCCGACCTCGCCAGTCGGGCGGGAGTAGACTCAGATGACCCTATACCTGTCTTACGCCGATCCGGCTCTGAACATGGTTCCTCATGAAGGGCCGTGTCAACCCTAGCATGGTCTCCTGCTTGCATAGACAACCATGGGATCAAGAAGGCGACTACTCCACGTGGGTTTGGATAGCGGCTGGAGGGGGACCCAACAGAATGGAGGAAAATAAAAACAAAAACGAAAATAAAAACGAAAACGAAAATAAAAACAAAAAAATTCAGGAGAAGACAGAGGCAGAGGAGAAGACGAAGGAGAAAGCGAACCCGTTCGCTAAAGGCGGCCTAGCGAGATCCCCAACAAGGAAAATGGTGGGATCCGGCGTGTCCGACACCTGTGGAAGTGCCACGGCATCAGAAGCAGGTGCCGCCAGGCTAGGCGTGGCCATGGATGGGCCAGGACTCATCCGGGCCATGGATAGGATGCGGGAAAGCATCCCCAAGGTTGTAGAGGTGTCCGAGCAGTTGGACGCGATCATTGACTTCACGTCATCGCGTTGCAACATCGCTAAGGACCTGAAAATGAGCCTCCTTAGGCTACGCCTTACAGTGCAGGCTGCCTGTAAGGAGAGGGAGGAGCTGGAGGCCAAGCTCCTAGCCGAACAAAGCGCCAAAGAACTGGCGCGGCTAGTTGCAACGGAAAGGGCGAGGGAGATAGCCTCGAAGCAGACGCAGACGGAAGTGTCCGTCTCCGTCGGAGACTCCACCCCATCTACCATGGGAGCAGGGACCTCCAAGCGGGCTAGGCAGTCCCCGGGCGAAACGGCACCTGGCGCTTCTAAGAAGCGCATCGTGTCGGATGCCCCTACAGGCAAGAGAACCTACGCGAACGCGGCGGCGGGGTCAGAGGGTCCATCCTCGCGACCGGATTTAACGGGCCGCAAAGAGAGAGGCCCCGGCGCTGAGCCCAGCGCTGAAGGCGCGAATCCCAGCTCAAGAGTTGTCTCAAGCGCCGAAGGGGGCCCGAGCGGTAGGGCCCCCCATACAACAACCGCAGGTAGCACGGAAGCTAGCAGGAGAACAAGGGAGGACCACGGGAATGGCAGTGAGGGCCAATGGAAAAAGGTCCGAAATAGGAATAGATCCAAAAAAGAAAAGGATAAGCGACAGGCTCAACGTGGACCTAGCCAACGTGGGTACCAAGAGTACATACCACAGAAATGGAGCGGAATCGATAATCGACGTTACCTTCAGCAGTCCTGGGCTGCTCAATAATTGGAGGGTGGATGATGGCTACACCCATAGCGACCACTTGGCGGTTCGTTATTGTATCGTCCACAATACAAGGCAGCGTGCGGAAGGAGTAGCATCCACTCCATTCGCCCGCAGATGGAGGACGTCCTACTTTGATGTAGAGACTTTTAAAGAGGCGCTTGAGAGGGAACGGATTTTACGCGAAACCCAGGAACCTTGCGGCGAACGACTTGTGATGGCACTTACACGAGCGTGCGATGCGACCATGCCGAGGGAAGTCAAACCGAGGAATGGAAGATCGCCGGTGTATTGGTGGACAGAGTCGATCGCCGACCTCCGAAGAACTTGCCTCCACGCTAGACGGAGGATGCAAAGAGCGCGGTCAGACGCCGATAGAATCGAGCGCAGAGAGGTGCTTGTCGCCGCGAAGGCCGCACTAAAGAGGGAGATAAAGGCCAGCAAGCGAGCCTGCTTCGAGGGTCTGTGTCAGAGGGCCAATGCGAACCCGTGGGTGACGCCTATCGGGTAGTAATGGCCAAAACCAGAGGATCGGCGGCTCCAACCGAGCGTTCATCAGAGCTGCTGCAGGTGATCGTTGGGGACTCTTTCCGAGCCACGACCCGAGTCCATGGCCCCCGCCGCCGTAGATTTGTCCCATGACCAGCGTTCCAGTATCCCAGACCTTAACGCTGTCATAGCGACGGAAGGGTGGACGGCCCCGCCGAACACCCGCGACCACGTGGGCATTGATAACGGCACAACGGGGGCCGGCGACGGGCGACGGTGACGAATGACGAACTCATTGCGATAGCAAAGTCGCTAAAGGTGAACAAAGTGCCGGGACCTGATGGTATCCCGAACCTGGCCATCAAGACGGCTATCTTGCTGGATCCCGGAATGTTCAGGGTGGTGATGCAAAAGTGCCTGAACGAGGGCGTCTTCCCGGACGCCTGGAAAATTCAGAACCTTGTGTTGCTACCAAAGACAGGGAAGCCACCACACCAGGGGATCCATCGGCATATAGACCTATACGTCTGTTGGATACAGCGGGTGAGGTGCTCGAGAGGGTAATCCTCAACAGACTGACAACGTACACGGAGGGTACAGGCGGTCTGTCGGACAATCAGTTTGGCTTCCGCAAGGGAAGTCGACGGTGGATGCCATCCTGTCCGTCACCAAGACGGCTGAGTGGCAATCCAGCGCAAGAAGGCGAGTACGCTACTGTGCAGTGGTCACCCTTGACGTGAGAAACGCCTTCAACAGCGCCAGTTGGGTGGCTATTGCCGACTCGCTCCAGCGCCTACAGGTTCCTGGGTACCTGTACAAGATTCTGGGAAACTACTTCCAGAATCGCGTACTGGTGCACAACACGGAGGAGGGTCAGAAACGTGTACATATCACCGCAGGCGTCCCACAAGGTTCGATCCTGGGCCCGGTGCTATGGAACACGATGTACGACGAAGTGCTACGGCTCGAGTTCCCGAGCGGGGTGAAGATAGTCGGGTTCGCGGACGACACCACCCTGGAAATATGTGGTGAATCCATCGAGGAGGTGGAGCTGACGGCCTCACACTCCATCGGCATTGTGGAGAGATGGATGCGCTCCAAAAACTGGAGCTAGCTCACCATAAGACTGAGGTCACGGTTGTCAACAACCGAAAATCGAACAATACGTACGATTAGGTGCGAGCAACTGCACTATTGAATCGAAGAGATCTCTGAGGTATCTTGGGGTCATGATCGACGATAAGCTGTCGCTTTACCAGCCACGTCGATTACGCTTGCAAGAAAGCCTCCATGGCTATCTCGGCATTATCCGCATGATGTCGAATAGCTCGGCGGTGCAAAGGGTAAGCGTAAACTCCTGGCCAGTGTCGCCCTGTCCATACTTAGAGTACGGCGGGCCGGCATGGATCACCGCCTTGAACATTGAGTGCTACCTAGGTAAGCTGAGAGTACACACAGGCTAATGTGCCTAAGAATGGTTAGTGCATACCGAACGGTATCACGCGACGCGGTCTGTGTCCTAGCAGGGATGATGCCAATAGGCATCGTCATAAAGAGGATGCAGAGTGCTTCGAGCAACGTGGAACAAGAGGTATTCGAAAGACTACTAGAGCCGCATCAATGGTTAAGTGGCAGAGGAATGGAATAACTCCACCAAAGGTCGGTGGACCCACCGACTAATCCGGAACTATCCGGGTGGGTCGGTAGGCGACACGGGGAGGTTAACTTCCATAACGCAGATTCTGTCAGGCCATGGGTGCTTTAGACAATATCTGCACAAATATGGGCATGCACAGTCCTCCGCATGTACCGAGTGCGCGGGAGCAGAGGAAACCGCGGAACATGTATTCTTCACATGTCCTCGCTTCGACGGCGCGAGATCCGGCATGATGGCCGTAAGCGGTCACGACACGACTCCGGATAATTTGGTCCCGAGGATGTGCCAAGACCGGGACATCTGGGACGCGGTATGCGTAGCAGCCTCCCAGATTGTCCTCGATCTCCAATTGAAATGGCGAAACGACCAAAGGCAGGTCGAAAGGGCGACCTATCTACTGAAGACCTAAGTAGTTAGACATAGTGGGTGCTTAATTAGCACAAAAGCCCCCTCCCCGAAGTAATACCGAAAGGTGGTTCCGGGGAGGGAGAAAGGCTTAAGGCACGGGTGGGTTTTTAGTGGGTCGAGGAGTTGGCACCCTCATCCCCACACCCTGAGTTCTTCAGGTGTCTGGCTGCAGATTTTCCATCCCGTCTAAAAAAAAAAAAAAAAAACAGAGACGGGCGGAGTCTGGGAGAGTCGGAGGCCGAACATATGGTCAATTCACGTGCGCTAATATAGCTTCTGCAAGATTCTGTAACATGAGACCATGTCCCATTAAATTAATTATGCTAAAAATTGTATTTGTTTGCATGTAAGGAGTTGGGATTAGAAATTATATTGTCTATAAAAATTCGCCCATTCACGCGCCGTCCGCTACCAAACTGCTTGATTGCTCTCGAGCACCCTCTTCCACCCATTCTCATGGGATGGTCACCGTGGGTAAGAGGAAATGCTCTCGGCCGATAGCGGGAGAGCGAGCGGATAAATAGGCCGCCTGCCCCATGGTAAGGGGCTTTTAGTATGTGAGAGGAAAACTAGTCGAGTGTTAAAAAAAAAATAGATTGGCTTCGCGAGTGAAGTGTGGCCAGTGGAAGAGGCTAACCCGGCTTAAGGGAAAATCCGGGTTCGAAGTGCGGGAATCGGTGTTCAGGGACCATCATCCCGAATCCCTCACGCGGTGCCAGTTTTAGTTGCCATCGAACCGGTCCCCAATCCCCTCCGATAGTGTGTCTCAACCGCGTGGGATTGCTGGTACGCGCATGTCCGACGGTCGTGTGGTAGCCGAAGGAGTGAAGTTGTGCCTCTTTCGTGCTCCTAGCGTGTGGTCGTGGATACCGGTCCTGAAGCGGCCGCTAGAACGGCCCTGCTAGTGCCCGCGAAAACCCAAAAGAACTCCGAAAAGTGTGCCCCGACCAAAAAAAAACCTATTCCGCGTGTGTCGGAATCGATATCCCGAAGGAAGACCAACCCTCCGTACTATCCTCATCCCCGGGCGACGACGCTGCATACAGTTAGCGACGGCGCGGGCCAACGTAACTCTCGAGACGACAGAGCAGGCAGCCCCTGTGGGTCTTTTAAGGTAAGTTGCATTACCCTCTTTGTTATAATTCAGCGGAAACTGAAGCGATCACACCGGATCAGGTAGAGAGTAGACAAGTCGATCCATCCGAAGCGTTGCGGGATGTTTACAAACGGTCCGATAGAATGTGTCAGAGATGGAGTAAGGAGTATCTGCCCAATATCAATCGTAGGACGAAGTGGTTCGAGGAGCGCAGACCGTTGAAAGTGGGCAACGTAGTATTCATTGTCGATGGAACACAACCGAAGAACTGGGTTCACGGGATTGTAGAAGAGGTCGTTGAGGGCAGTGGCCAATCTAGCTAGAGTAGAGGTTCCTGGTAAATCAGGAACTTCCGGCAGAGCGGAACCGGAGTTAGGAGCTGGGGCGTAAAGAAAACTGGGAGCACGGTTTCGGCTAAATACCCGTCTAGCGTATAAAGTTGATCGTTGTGAGGTAAACGGATAGAGAATAAGGATGAAAAAAGTAAACAATAACAAACAGCAAATTAAGAATATCTATAATCGCTTATCGAAAGGATAGTGTGACATCTATTTAATCTTAATTAAATTGAAAAGTAGTTTCCTAGTAGTAGCTAGAAGAGTCGGTGAACATCCCTGGCTTTGTATGTAAAGGAAGAGAAAACTATTGAATTGTAGGTTGAATTATAGACTTAAGCATGAATTAATGATCTAATTAAATATTGCAGTTTGAGCTGCATTTAAGCTGCTTAGAAAACGGTGGTGCACATCTTTAAAAATCTCCGAACAACACATGAGCCGGGACCAACGGCTTTACTTCCCTTCCGCAGAAAGATGTGACAGGATTTTTTCGCCTTAGAAAAACCACCGACCTCGACTCGGGTGCCAAGTAGCAGTCACGCTTACCGCTACACCACCGGCACAGGCCATTAGAATAGTTATGTTACTGCTAGCGTACCGGCTAATGGTTATTATCTGTAATAGGAAACTACTCGAAAATCCACCAGTGAATAATGAACAAAAATAAGTTATTAGTTTGTAATCATGTAATGCAGACAAAATATACTCTTTTCGACTATACGCCTCTTGTTTTACTGATTTTTTCCCGTCTGGTCAACAAAGGTTCTTTGATTCGCCTTCGCTTTGAGTGTTTGTGTGTCCATGTATGGTACAACTACTAGTTCACATTGCCTGTATCCGTTCAGTTTGTTTTGATTTTGAAAATCATGCTTTGGTTTGCTTTATTTCGTATCGTGGATCGATGAGCAATATGATATCTATTTTTTTTGCTCGGGTTTCTTTTACCGATTTGATTTTTCGAACTTTGAAATTGTTTTAAACATTGAATATATCATCTATAGAATTCGAAATAGATAGGATATCTAGCTATATATGCTTTTATGTTTTAAATTCCCCCCTGTATTAATGTCTTTTTTTAGATTTTATGAAGTTTTCCTAAGAACTTATTATTGAGATGATTTTCACAAAAAAAAAAAAAAAAGATTGATAGCACTAATGATATAAGGCAAAATCATGTCTAGTAAAGTGAACTGTGTTTGTCACAATGTAATGTATGGTTTTACTGTAAAAATCAGACCCCCTAGTATTAAAGAATCAAACATAAGACAATCCCATAAATTTACTAATACCTATTTTTGTTTGCCTATCATACGGCATATGCAGCGTAAAATATATCAATTGTGAATAATCGCAATCCATCGAACGTAATATTTCCTTTACGCTAAAAGCTAATCGAATGCAGTGTTATGCCTAAAATAAATTATAACAAGACTTTTGCATAGTGTTATTTTGTTGCTACGTAAAGAATTCCGAACTGGATTCAAGTCTTAATCTAGCAATGTTTGCAAAAAGAAAACTACTATCAGAAGCTCTAAACTTTTACTAAAGAAAAAAAAAACTCAATAACAAATTGAAGACGGCATGTAACAGAGCTTAGCGATTCCAACATGCATGGCCTATTGCCGTTACGTGCCGTTTTCGAACAAAAGCTAACTTTGTTTTTCTGTCTAGATTTTGGGTAACTTTTGTGCCACTATCAGTGGATTTTCACGTTCGAGGATTTTCTTGCCCTCGAGCTTAAAATCATACGAACAGTTATGCGCTTCGGCGTACCGATGCTGGGCACAGAAAATCTTCTCACAGTGACACTTCATGATCATGATGACACCCAGTTTACGGTTGCACTGAGCACACCGGAGCTTCTTCGATTTAAGCGGCTCGGCGGGATGATGATGAATGGTAGAGCTGGAACTAGATGATTGTTGCTGGTCTAGCGCAGATGACGTAGGTGGAACTCGAATCAGCGGTGGCAGATCATTTAGAGTAGTCGATTCTTCATTGTCCATTAGTTGGATGGATGACGAACGGGTTCCACTACTGATACCGAGCAAATCATCTGCCTCGGAGAAACCGGTTTGCGTTTTGAGGAGAAGTTCGTCCTGCTGGAGGATATCGGGTAGTAGAAGGCTAGAACTGTTTGCTTTCGGTAACATTTTTGAGGATGAAGAATTTGAACTCCGAGCTCCTCCTCCTCCCCCTCCTCCACCGATGTTGATGTACTCAGCGCTGTCAAAAATATCACTGGTGTCGATTTCTACGAAGTCATCGAAAAAGGAGTCTATGTTGAAGAGGCTTTCATCGGACGGGAAGTAGTAGTTTGCAGCGGGATTGGCGTTGTTGTTATTGCTATATGGCGATGAGGTGTTGTTGAAAGGAGGGTGACCATGACCATGTAGCAGTCGATTTCGATGGTTTAAATCATTCAAAGATGGCATTCGATGACTACTTCCATTGTGACAAGTGGTATGTTGATTACTACTACTATTATTACTACTACTACTACTGTTACTATTTTGAGTATTGCTACTGGTATTCGTACTACTACAACCTTCACTGTGATGACCGTTTCCGCCAGAACAACTTAACCTAGAAAACCTATACTCAAAATCGGTGAAGCTATCATCGATTAAATTGGACCCACTCCCACTACTACTGTTTATATCTGAGTCGGCGATACTATCTAAATTGCTAATAGCGGGCAACAGTTGCCCTGCACCCTGTTGACATCGAAGGATATCGCTTGATTCTCCGTTCTTTGTCGAAAAAGCCTTGTAACGGTTTAAATTTTCGTAACTTCTCACATAGGAAATATGATCATTATTTCTATGCTTGAGTAGCGGTGACAGCTCTCCGTTATCGCCGCTTCCAGTCTTTTTCTTGGTGGTTGCATTGACGCACTCCAGCTCGGACGTTGAACTGGAGAGGCCCGCGTCATTTAAATTGGTATATCCCCTTCGGTACTGTGATGGAATCGCATCCAGCCGAGACAACTGTGGCGCCAGATTGGTATTCGTTCCTCCGAAGTTGTTCAGCAGCGTTGGACTGCTCCCAAAAGTCTTCCGGAATTCATTCAAATCAATGGATTTCGATTTGTTCGCCTGATTTTTATAGATCAAGTCGGATATACTAAACAGATCATCTTCGTCGGAGGACATCGACAAGTCGCTGTGAATAAATCCGTTGGAAGTGCGCGGATTGGAGACCTGCTCCTCTTCCTTGTCCTTCGCGTTTACCGAATCATTCGACAAGGCATTCCAGTGGTTGATTTCCAAATTCGACACCGCCGGCAGCTTGAAAACGGAACCACCACTACTACTCGCACCCTTATCCATCAGTCCATTATTGATAAACTTCAACTCCAGTTCGTCGATTCCCAAATCCGAATGATGGTGGTGATGGCTGCCGACTCCGCCGTAGTGGGGCGCCCAGGTGCCACCGTTCGACGGAATTCCACCGTACAGTTGTAGCAAGGAACCGGATGCCAACTTATTTTTTTCGCTATTTGCTTTGGTCAAACCACCCGGAGTCAGGGCATTTGAATTCTCCGCTAGTCCGGAGGGACCAGTGTCCTGCAGCTTGGCGATGGAGTTGAAGTTTTTCGGAGATTCACCTCGTAACGCCACGGTTTCCAACTGGGGATAGGAACTGTGGAACGACTCCACCGGAGAATCCTCGCGAATCAGGAGTTTTGGCAGCTCGTACGAACTGTTGTCTGTGGTTGAAAAGAAGGGGAAAATTAGATGCTGAAATTGGGGCAATTCGCTAAAAGTTAGGAATGACATAGTGGAATTTGTTCATTTTTGGACTAATTTGGGCAAAGAGAAATTGCTGTTTGAAATTCCAAAGAGTTTTGCGAAAATTTTAGGTACGTTTGTGAAAATAGTAGAGAACTTTTTCAATACAAATATAAGTATGAAGCATTCACTAATTGTGAGTACTGAGAAACGTAAACAATGGCTTCATCCGTAAATTTCTCGTGTCACAAAGGCTACCCATGTAAGCGTCCAATTCTATCGCATAGGTGAACTCTTACTCTTCGAAATGACTCGTAGTGAATGCCTGTTGAGAAGGTGGATTCGTCCGTGCCTTGACCTACCCTGCAGTGGGATGTTAGGCAATAGTAACGTCCTTGGTTCGAGTACTACTTAACCTATGCCCTTTCACTCAATACTTCTATTTTATTTCCAACCTACCGTACACTGGCGGAACTTTCAACACTATCTCTTCATATCTCTCATTCTGGCAAACATTACTGTCCACACTTGGTGCCTCATGGTGATGAGCGAACATGTCCTTCTACATAGAGATTTAGTGAATCTGCTGACAAGACAGTGATAGAGGTAGATTGCCGACGATCGGATGGCAACACAGGAAGATTTAGAAGAATTGGAGAATAGACCATGGGATCTAAGGAAAGCGCGCAATCAAATGAAGCAGAATTTCATATCAGCTCCCAGGATAATGTCGGACAAAGGGCAGATTCCTTGGGAAGCTTCAAAAACAGTGCATGGAATGATTTGCTCGAAAGTGACAGTAAACACTAGAGAAATACAAGCCGTATCCAGAAGAACAAATGAACAAATCTACAGGTAGTTTTGCGAGAATTTCGGCACGATATCTGTGAGATATCCGAAATCTCAAGGTTCTTAAAGTTGAAAGACCTTTGTAAGAAGTTCGAATGTCTACGAGGGATAAAGAGTGCATACTTTCGACTACATTCGAGGTGTTTCCTCTAGATTTAGTTCAAGAAATCCACAGCCGATAAAAATGTGAAAACGACTATGAATTCTTGAACCAGGTCCCTCTGATAGCAAGTCCCTGTACATCAAACTACCATGTGCAGAATCGAACATTGCCAAACTTTAACCAGGGTTGGTAGTCGTTAACGTCAATGCACGCCTTCATTAACGCCTTAAGGGCTTATGCTGAATCATTCTTGGCGGCAGTCATTACCTCAACATTTAGAATTGATATAACTCAGAGTCTGTACTAGATATTGAAAATGTAATCACATCAGTTTGTATGCTTACTTGCTGTGAGCAATCTGATAGAGTTCGATTCGATGTTCATCCACTAACAATCGAGATTTATCAATTTGAAATAGCAAGGTGAGTTTGCGAGAGGATAGGAGGAAGATAGGAGAAAATACATGGAACAGCGATTCACCTTCACCTTATGGAAATTTGCATAGCACACGTTAACAGAACAGACTTCAGACGTTAACGATGAACAACCCTGGTTATAACTCATGATTCAAGAAAAGAAGCATTACTTACAGTTAAGAGTTATCACCGTCGAAATTAGTAATTTGGTATATTTAATCTATGCAGTTCATAAGGCAGCTTAATACTTATTCAATAGAATTTCTTAACTGAACCGGATATCGAACCCGCCACCTCAAGTTTGCTAATATCGTACCTTCGCTAGATAAATTATATACCCCGGGCCCTGCAGGGGTCTTGCTTTTTTTCAATATCAGCTTTAAAATGCCTCGAACCTATTCCACTGTCTGACATTTGAGCAATTCATATGGAGCAGTTCCTACCGAAAGCTTAAGATGAATCTTTCTTCAAATTCTGAGTAGGTAGCTTTATAACATTGTAATACTTAGGGGCTGTTCATAAACTACGTAAACCGAAATTTCACACTTTCACACCCCCCTCCCCCTCGTAGATTTTAGTACTTTTTCCAACTCCCCCATTCCTTAAAGTCGACGGATTAGACTTTATCAAATTCATTTCTATAAATTTATGGTAAATGCTCTACAATATGTTTGAGGAACGAATTATGAAATAAAACTCAAACATTCAGGTAATTCAGTTTTCATTTTTTTTTATTTCATAAAAATAGCAGAAAAAAAACAATCAACTATGCATATGCTAACGATGCTCAAACCTTGACAGCTTGAACTAGTTATAAGCCAGAAGTCCATCAGCGGAAGTTCTGGTGGGATTGTTTCTTGGATGCCAGGTCCAATGATTACGACGAAACGTGATTCTACCCAGGTAACCAATAAACAGTTTCAAAGCGTCTTTACGGCAGGCGATCAAGCAATTAAGTCGCCCTAAATACAACATAAAAGCCACTTTTGGTCCAATATATGGCTGCTTTACTGCAATGCTTTGATAATGCTTCATTAATGCTGTTTTGCATTCGAAATGCTTATTACAGGCTACAAGCATTCAAATAACGACTGTTACAGATAGTATAAGCACACCTTATTTTAACGGTCACTTTGAATATAATGAAATATTTCAACATGTTTTGGCTGCGTCCTTTTGTTTTCACATTTCTGAATGACAAAGCATCAAAAAAGTGCTCAATTTTGTGTTACCTATAAAAATGCGCGGTCTTACTTCGGAACAACGAAAAAGTATCGTGCACAAATGGTGCACTGTGAGCGGACTCTCCTTGAGAAAATTGGCCACGGAAGAGGGTGTAAGCGTCGGAGCGGTACGATCTGCGATTCGAAAATATAGAGTACAGTGTACGTTTGAAGATGCGCCGAAGAGTGGTCGGAAATCCGGTCTTGTTAGTCCGGATATCGATAAAAAGATCAGGGATGCCTACAAGCGATAACCAGCGACTTCCGTTCGGGATTTTGCGAAAAACTAGGGACCTCGTCGAGTAAGGCCATGCGTGCCAAAGAAAGACTTGGGCTAAAAACATACCGGAAGCAGAAAAAAACCCAAAACAGGCCGCGTCCGTGAAACCACGGGCCCGCAAACTCTACGATTCGTTATTGTGTAGAAATTCTGGGTGTATAATAATGGACGATGAAACATATGTGAAACTAGATTACAAAACGCTTCCCGGACCACAATTCTATACTGTAAGCGAAGACAAAGACATCCCCGAAACGGAGAAGGCAGTTTTTACCGAAAAATTCGGTAAGAAGGTTATGGTTTGGCAGGCTATAGTGCCATAAAACGCATATCAGTCCCATATGAATAGGAAATCAAGCAAAGATGGGACTGATATGCGTTTCACGGCGGTATATGCGAGTGTGGTAAACCATCTAGTCCGTACATCACAAAGGAGATGATGAGCACTCAGAAATACGTTAAGTAATGTCTCCAGAAGCGATTATTGCCGATAATCAGGCAGCACGAAGGTCAAGTAGTGTTTTGGACTAATTTGGCGTCATGTCATTACGCAAAGGACACTTTAGAATGGTACAAAAGTCAAAATGTATGTTTCGTGCCGAAAGACATGAATCCGCCGAACTGCCCGGAGGCACGGCCAATCGAGACTTTTTGGGCTTTAACCAAAGCAAAGCTTCGAAAATTCATAAAACCAGCGGACGATATCCAAAAATTTAAAAAAGATTGGCCAAAAGTGGTCAAAATGGTGGGAAGTACCTCTGTGCAGAAGCTAATGGGTCATGCTCGAGGAAAAGTTAGGAGTCTTGGCTATGATTAAATATTTGGATTAAACGAGAGTAAAATATCATATAAAACACAAATACAAATATGATTTGACAAATAAAATTATTAAAACTAAAAAAACATGACTTTTTTGTTATTTTGAAAGTGTACTTATACTTTCTGGAACAGTCTATAGCATTTTAAATCCAACTTTACAACAGATAACATTAAAGATGCTGATATAATGTTAATATAATGCTTGTAGCATCTGAAATGCAGATTTAGGGTTGATGTACTGCATATGCCAATGCTTATTGGTTACCTGGGTACCCATAGAACTTCCATAGCTCCGTTCACGTCGACCTTTCAAAGAATTCCTAGCGTTGCTGAAGAATCTTGAGTGGCCTTATTTTCTTAGATGAAATGTCTGCCTTGTGGATGCTTTTGCGGTGATAATCTGCATTCTTTTGTGTCGCAAATACAGTCCACAATCATAGCATATGCGGTCACTTTGCTTTTACTTTAGATGCCAAGTTTAGTTTATCTTCTTTGAAAGTTTTCCAATGCAAGTTGACGTAGTTGACGAAACCTTACAAACCAGTATAAATTTCATGACTCAGATTAGTTTACAATTGAAATAAAACATACTTCGGTAAAACAAGAACGTTGTCATACTTCATTCAAGCTATGAGGGCTTGAACATACTTGGCTCAGAAATGGTTTCCGAACATGCTCGGAGTGGCACGGGAATAATCCTTCGTGTATAACGTCCACTTGTATTAATATCCCTTTTTCTAGAGCGAAAAAATAACATAGATCTAAGTAGACTTTTTCGACCCCACCCCCCACTGAATTGTCTACGTGGTTCATGAACAACCCCTTAAGTGGATGGCTTTTTTAAAGTTTACTAAAAATTAGCCAAACATTATACATGGCCACACGTTACTTTTAAACGTAACGTCATCTTTCCCTCGTCTGTAGCAAATAGGAAGTGCCCTTCCGATAACACATTACGCCCGGAACTGTTCCAACAACACATATCGGTTTACTTACCATCGGAGGTTGATTTGTACAGCGTCCGGAACGTCTTATCGAGTGTTCCCGCGTTGGAACCTTTGTCAAAGGCGATCTCCGCCGAAGCGAAGCCTGTTTCCTTGTTGAAAACACTTTCCGCCGCCGTCGTCGTTGTGGTCGTTGCCGTTTTCACTCGGTTGGTCATCGTAACGTCATAGTCCCGGAGGAACTCGTCTATATTCTTCAATGAACTATTTTCCAACAGTTTAGTCGAAGTGTGATGGTGTGGCTTCTTTGATATCATTTTATTCAACGCGTCATGGGAGATGGTTCGGAGCTTGGAGGGTGTATACTTGAGCAGTTCGATGATATCGTGCAGCGGAGGCGGACGAAAGCTGATGTTGGGATTGACTGTGGGCACTCCGGCTTCCGCCTCCTCCGGTGGGATCCGAATCCATGCGGTTCAGGATGCCATTAGAGTGAAATGATAGCGAACGTTCGAGCCTGCTCGAGTCGTGTGTCGTCATATCGTGGGCGGATACATTGAAGTGTTTAGCACTGATGGTTTTTGAAGGAACGATTACGCTGGAGATTTTCACGGATCTGCGAATGACGGTCCAGCTCCGTCGCCGTTTGTCGGGTGATGGCATTATGAAAGTTGATATGCGGTAAGAACGGTTCCCGTGTGGCCGTAGCTATGGAGGCCGTTTGGGACAGCGGGCGTGAATGGTGGGAGATCGCCGAACCAATCGGTCCAGCCGAATAGGTAGGGCGAGCGATGGGTGTTTTCTCTGGTTTGATGATCATGTCCGTATCCGGGGCCGGTAGGGTTGAATTGGACAGTTTCTTTTTCTTCATGTTCAGTTTGGTTTTGATTTGATTTAATTTCTGCAATTGAAAATAATCGATTACTTAATAAGATCGTATTGGAAGTCAGAGGATAGATCCTTTACCTCAGCTGTAATCTTATCATCCCGTTCCTTTTGCGTTTCCCGTTCAAGTTCTTCGCTATCGACATCTTCTCCACTTTGACTGCCTATGGTTCGGGAAACCGTTCCTTTGATACTGTCGGATGCTTTTTCCGCACGAACCTTCATCAACCGGTGGATGTTTTTCTTGTTGACCAGTAGCTTTAAGCCGGGTGCCTTGAGGTTAGCAGTATCTTGCCTATATGGGATGGAAAGTATATTGACAACATGAGTTGTAGAGAACAAGAGTATACTTTTGTATGGACATTACAAACAACCTAATTATAAAGGCATCTTAAAAATCCATCGATTACATGAAATAAGTAATTCAAATTCCAATGTCACACAGCTACAGCATTCCGAAGTCTTTTAAAAAGCTTGCATTTTTTTTCCTTTCAATACAATAGCGTTACTACTGCGTAGATACAGCAAGGAATTTGCTGCTCCACATCAACGGTTGCACAAAAGAAGCCGCAACGCTTCGTCGAGGAAAAACTCTGAAAAATGACGATGATGATGATGTCGCGAAATACATTCCTCTGCTAGGGCGGTTGGTGTGGCGCACGGCAAAGAAGCACATCAAAATCAATTAACAGATCACGTAACAAATTCGCGGGAGTTGTTGCCGTTGCAATGCATCACGCTCAACAACGATGACTCCACCAATACAATTTCAATAATAATTCAAACCAAAGCGAAATAGGAAACGTTGACGTCTTCTCTCTTTCTGCTACCGTTTTATCTCGAATGCGAAATCTCGGTGCCCGACGTTAAATCATGCAACAGAAAATTGACATTCTGCCACCCAAACGTCACCTCTGCTGCTGAATGGTTTGTTGATGGTAGTGGACCCGACCATACCAGACTGAACCATATGCTACGCGTTGGATCAAAAAGAAGGCGGATGGTGGCGATGCATTAGGCCTCAGTCGCCCCTTCGGTCTCACATGACGAATGACGACGACGGCGGCTACGTGAGGCGAAGAACCACCTCCGTCTCCGTGGGATTTCTTCTGTAGTGTCGGTTTGGCGATGCTATATTTGTATTCCCGAGAGGCAGCAAAGCGATAGCATCAAATCATGACACTGTGTAGTTATACGTTATTAGATGATGTATGAAGAACGGCCAGAGGATATTTATAGTCGACGTACGAGATCTCACACCCAGAAACTGAAAATGGAATACAACGCAGAGCGGCAACCGTCCGTCATTAAATATCTATATCGATTGATGATGCAGATCATTCTCCGTTCAATATTGGCACTTGAAATGGTACACACTAAGCATGGCGCTTGGAAGAACTGCTGTCGAATTTACTGCCGCTTCGTTTATTTATGGAATAACGTGTTGAGGCCAAAAACGGTGTAGTCCGAGTTGATGAGCAGGACTAAAAAATAGGTGATAGGAACTGAGACGAAGATTTAGAGTAAGATGGGAGCGGCCCATTTCCGTCAATCATTGCTATAACTAAGCCGAATTTAAACCACACGACTTGAGTTCCCAGGTAACCAATAAGCATTAACACATGCAGGAAATCTGCATTTCAGATGCTACAAGCATTATATTAGCATCTCGAATGGTATCTGTTGTAAAGCTGGCTTTCAAAAGTTATTTAAAGGTTTGTAGCCTGTAATAAGCATTTCGAATAAAAAATAGCATTTATAAAGCATTATCATAGTATTGCAGAAAAGCAATTGTATACTGGGCAACCCAAGGCAATGCATTTCACTAGGAAGATTCCTCGAGAAGCCTTGAGAGAAGTGCGTAGAGCGATCTGAATGAAAAATGTAGATAACAGCTTCAGTTCATCGCTATGCACGGCGTTTTCTAATTCTCAACCTTCGTCTATTTTTTTTCTTTGTGAATGACATTGTACCATAGCCGTCAGCTCCAAGTTGTCGCAATTTGTCTGGAAAGGATGATAGAAGAACGGAGAGAATCCTTTTTTTCCAAGCTAAACAAACTCCTACAAAAAACACATCATAAACTTCAGGATATGCGAAACCACTCACGATTATCAGAACACTGAGTAAACCATGCCAAGAAAACCGGCATCCAATACCGAGAGCTTCAGAAACCTCAGTCGAGGTAATCTTTCAGGTTTGAAATTTGCTCAAATTCATTGTGCTTGCAACATAATATTCAAATGCATGTATTGGTGTTGGGATAGAATTGTCACTAGAACACTAGATTTGGACCGATTTAAAACGTACTGTTGGTTTGCTGGAATGCTGTTGGAATCACTCACAAAGTGTGATTGGTATCATAATTTTTTGTTGAAAAACGAAACTAAAATTTAGTTATATGGTACTAAAGGGCGATACGGTCAAAATTTGGTCAATATCAACTTGACGTATTTCTTTCAATTTTGCATTTAAACAACCTGAACACCCCTCATTTTGAAAGTGTGTGTGTGTAGAATGTTGCTCCTATTTTGATTTTGGAATTCACTCTTCAGTTGTCAAAATGCCGTCCAAGCAAGAAGAGCAGCGTATCAAAATTTTGCTCGCGCATCGCGAAAATCCGAGCTACTCGCACGCAAAGTTGTCAAAATCGCTAAAAGTTGCCAAATCAACCGTTACAAATGTAATTAAAGTGTTTGGGGAACGTTTGTCGACAGCCAGGAAGTCTGGATCGGGGGGAAATCGAAAACCGGAAGCCGCTGAGACGACAAAGAGAGTTGCCGATAGTTTCAAGCGAAACCCTAACCTATCTCTCCGAGATGCCGCAAATAAGCTGGGTGTATCGTCTACAACCGTGCATCGAGCCAAAAAACGAGCCGGACTATCGACTTACAAGAAGGTAGTGACTCCAAATCGCGATGATAAACAAAATACGACGGCCAAAGCGCGATCCCGGAGGCTGTACACGACGATGCTGACGAAGTTTGACTGCGTGGTAATGGACGACGAAACCTACGTCAAAGCCGACTACAAGCAGCTTCCGGGACAGGAGTTTTATACGGCAAAAGGAAGGGAAAGGTAGCAGATATTTTCAAGCACACGAAACTGTCAAAGTTCGCAAAGAAATATCTGGTTTGGCAAGCCATCTGTACCTGTGGCTTGAAAAGCAGCATTTTCATAGCTTCCGGGACTGTCAACCAAGAAATTTACGTGAAAGAGTGTTTGAATAAACGTCTGCTGCCTTTCCTGAAGAAACACGCTTGTTCCGTACTGTTTTGGCCGGATTTGGCATCTTGCCATTACGGTAAAAAGGCCATGGAGTGGTACGCCGCCAACAACGTGCAGGTGGTTCCCAAGGACAAGAACCCTCCCAACACGCCAGAGCTCCGCCCAATTGAGAAATACTGGGCTATTGTCAAGCGGAACCTAAAGAAGACCAAAAAAACTGCTAAGGACGAGCAGCACTTCAAGGCAAACTGGCTTTCTGCGGCAAAGAAGGTGGACAAGGTGGCTGTACAAAATCTGATGGCAGGGGTCAAGCGTAAGGCCCGGCAATTCGGATTTGGAAAAGCGGAAGCCTAACTGAATATTTTTCCTGAATTTTATACTAATTGAACTTGAAAAAGAAATTTAATTTGATTTTTTAAATAAACGATTTCACCGATTTACACGCGTTTTCCCTTGACCAAATTTTGACCGTATCACCCTTTACATAATATTACATAATATATTGAAAAAAATTCAACATGAGGAATCAATTGCATTAAAATTGGAGAAGCCAAGGTGAAGAAGCGGAATCCATCGATCATAAAGTTGCTAATTTTGGCTTCCCATTCATGCTTTTAATTTTTTTTTTTTTTTATTGATATTTATAGTTAACGCCTCTTTTACACTTTTTGGAGATGTGAATCATACACCAGGATACACCAGGGATTGTACCGACTCTCCGAACTTGAAAGCACCAAGTTTTCTCAGTTTAATATTACCTCCGTTTATGACCGAGCAGTGACACATAAATCAAGCTCTTTTGCACTGTATTTGGCGGAAATGCCAAGCATCTGTTCTTCATATCAGGAGCGGCTCAAAACAGCGACTGTTCGGCATGTCAGGGTAGCTGGATCACCGGGACTTTAAAGTCAACAGTGCCTTAAGCCCTGGACCCTCACCGGAACCACTTTTCGGCATTATTTTGGGGAGGGGGCTATTGTGCTTGTGAAACACCCGCTATGTCTAACTACTTAGGGCTTTAGTAGTTAGGTGGTCCCTGTGACCTGCCTTTGGTCGTTTCGCCATTTTTGTTGGCGATCAAGGACGATCTGGGAGACTGCTACGCGTACCGCGTCCCAGATGTCCCGGTCTTGGCACATCCTCTGGACCAAATTATCCAGAGTCGTGTCGTGACCGTTCACGGCAATCGGAGCGGATCTCGCCCGGCAATCATGCGGGATTAGTCAATGGGTCCACTGACCTTTGGTGGAGTTGTTCCATTCCCTTTGCCACTTAACCGGCTCTAGTGGTCTTCCGAATACCTCTTGTTCCACGTTGTTTGAAGCACTCTACGTCCTCTTTTATGACCATGCCTATTGGCATCATCCCCGCTAGCACGCAGACCGCGTCGCGTGATACCGTTCGGTATGCACTAACCACTCTTGGGCACATAAGCCTGAGCGTACTCTCTAGCTTACTAACGTAGCTCTTGGTACTCAAGGCGGTGATCCATGCCGGCCCGCCGTACCTAAGTATGGACAGGGCGACACTGCCCAGGAGTTTACGCTTACTCCCTTGCACCACCGAGCTATTCGACATCATGCGGGATAATGCCGATATAGCCATAGAGGCGTTCTTGCAGGCATAATCGACGTGACTGATAAAGGACACCTTATCGTCGATCATGACCCCAAGATACCCCAAAGACTTCTTCGATTTTCGATTATTCACCACCGTGACCTGTCTTATGGTGGGCTAGCTCCAGTTGCCTGGAGCTCATCTATTTCTCCACAATGCCGATGAAGTGCGAGTCCGTTAACTCGACCTCTTCGATGGATTCACCACACATCTCCAGGGTTATGTCGTCCGCAAACCCGACCATCTTCACCCCGTTTGGGAATTCAAGCCGTAGTACCACGTCGTACATCGTGTTTCATAACATCAGACCTAGGATCGAACCTTGTGGGACGCTTGCGGTGATCTGGACACGTTTCTGGCCTGCCTGTGTTGTATACCAGTACGCGATTCTGGAAGTAAATTCCAAGAATCTTGTACCAGGGTACCAATCAGGTACCCAGGAACCTGAAGGCGTTGGAGCGAGTCGGCAATAGCCACCCAACTGGCGCAATTGAACGCATTTCTCACGTCAAGGGTAACCACGGCACAGTATCGTACTCCTCCCTCTTGCGCTGGATTACCACCCCAGCCGTCTTGGTGACGGACCGGATGGCATCTACCATCGACTTGCCTTTACGGAAGCCAAACTGGTTATTAGACAGGTCGCCTATACCCTCCGTGTATGTTGTCAGTCTGTTGAGGATAACCCTCTCGAGCATCTTAACCACTGAATCCAACAGACATATAGGTCTATACGCTGATGGATCTCCATGTGGCTTCCCTGTCTTTGGTAGCAACACAAGAGTCTGAATTTTCCAGGCTTCCGGGAAGACGCTCTCATCCATACACTTTTGCATCACCACCCTGAACATTTCGGGATCCAGCAAGACAGCCGTCTTGATGGTCTTCGTTCACTTTAAGCGACTTTGCTATCGCAATGAGTTCCTCATTCGTCACCGTCGCCTCGTCGCCGGCCTCCGTTTTGCCGTTGTCAATGCCCACGTGGTCACGGGTGTTCGGCTTAGTCGTCCACCCTTCCGTCCCTATGACAGCGTTAAGGTCTGGGATACTGGAACGCTGGTCATGGGACAAATCTACGGCGACGGGGGGCATGGACTCGGGTCGTGGTTCGGAAAGAGTCCCCCAACGATCACCTGCAGCAGCTCTGGTGATTGCTCGGTTCGAGCCGCCGATCCTCTGGTTTTGGCTCTTACTACCCGGTAGGCGTCACCCCACGGATTCGTATTGGCCTTCTGACACAGGCCCTTGAAGCCGGCTCGCTTGCTGGCCTCTATCTTCCTCTTTAGTGCGGCCTTCACGGCGACTAGCGCCCCTTTACACTCGATTCTCTCGGCGTCTGACCGCGCTCTTTGCATCCTCCGTCTTGCGTTGAGGCATGTTCTTCGGAGGTCGGCGATCGACTCCGTCCCCCAATACACCGGTGATCTTCCATTCCTCGGTTAGACTGCCCTCGGCATGGTCGCATCGCACGCTCGTGTAAGTGTCATAACGAGTCGTTCGCCACAAGGTTCCTGGGTTTCGCGTAAGTTTCGTTCCCTGTCAAGCACCTTTTTAAAAGTCTCTACATCAAAGTATGACGCCCTCCATCTGCGGGCGAATGGAGTGGATGCTCCTCCTTCCGCACGCTGCCTTGCATTGTGTGGACGATACAATAACGAACCGCCAAGTGGTCGCTATGGGTGTAGCCACCATCCACCCTCCATTTGCTAAGCAGCCCAGGACTGCTGAATGTTATATCGATGATCGATTTCGCTCCGTTTCTATAGTAGGTACTCTTGGAACCCACGTTGGCTATGTCCACATTGAGCCTAGCAAAGGCCTCTAGAAGAATCTGGCCGCTGGGGTTGGTAAGGCGAGCGCCCAAGCGTTGAATTCCCCCACTATTACTAACGGGTTCAGGCCAGTTAGCTCAGTTGCCATCCGATCGAGCATATTTGAAAACTGTTCGATCGACCATCTTGGCGTGCGTAGCAGCTGCGTAGCATTACAGTGCACTATGGCCCATAGTAAGGCGTCAGTCCTTGAAAGCCAGCCTGAGCACAAGCAAGTATAGGAACATCAGCAGCAAAATACGGACCGTAACAATCGGCGAAGATTACAGTGGTTGAAAACTCGATATGTTGAAATTATCTATGGTAGGTACGTTTAGAGATAGGTATACTATATACACCCTACATCTACACCCTGGAAACGTTAAGCACCCCTTAACGGCTAAAATAATTACAACGGAGGAAGTGCCATACGGTGCGGGACCCAGCGGTAAGGCGTAAGCAGTCGTGACATGGGGAGTCAAGGTCCTAGACGTTCCAACCGGTTCCAACGAGGTTCGGTAGGTACCGTAAGTGGTCGGGTAGCGAGATCGCGGACGATTTGGCACGGACGTTCCGAACGCTGCTTGGATCCAGGAGCATCTCGAAAGAAGCAGCTTCAGTTCGGCGATGCTAACTACTAAAGACCTATGTAGTTAGACATAGTGGGTGCGTAAAGCAAACTTGCCCCTCCCTGAAGTAATACCGAAAGGTGGATCCGGGGTCAAGGAGTGGGCGCCATCATACCCTGAGTTCTTCAGGAGTCTGTTAGCGTTTTTTTCCATACCGTCTGAAAACAAAATACTACTAGGAACCAAACAGTCAAGTCCCTCGTGAGGACTCCTAACTCCATCAACGACCCAGCTGAGAACGTCGTGTGGAACAGAAACCAACCAGAAGTAGGCAGAATAAGGACGTGTGCTGACGTCTTTCACGGTCCATGGGAAAATCCTTGTACAAGACCTATGGCGTACGGGCTGTGGTTGGGACGATGAGGTAAATGAGGACTGTTGGATGAAATAGAAGCGCTGGATCGGATTGCTACCCGAGGTAGAAATTATACGAATACAACGCTGCTACTTTTGAGAAGCACCCTGGACATCTGTCGAAGAGGCGGAGCTACATATTTTCACAGATGCAAGTGAATATGCGTATGGCTGCGTTGGGTATCTGCGATCAGTCGTTGGATGAATCGTTCGATGCAGTTTGATAATGTCTCGCTTTAAAGTAGCACCGCTCAAACGGCAGTCGATTTTACGATTGGAACTGATGGCTGCTGTCATGGGCGGGCGAATGCTACACACGGTGCTCAGCACTCATTCCATAAACTTTCGACGATACGTCCTATGGACCGATTCTCAAACCGTGCATAGTTGGATTGGTTCTGACCAAAACAAAATCAAGCAATTCGTGGCCTTTCGTCTCGGTGCAGTGTTGGATCTGACCAAAAAACTGGAGTCTGCTACAAATTCATATCCTGTAGTCCGAATAAACTCAAAAAAGTAGTTTCCTTTATATCTCGACTTACTATTCCTTGCTTTCTCTGATTTATATTTACCGATTTGACCTCTGATTTCCCGAATTTATCCGATAAACTCATTTAACAATTTTATCAAACTGGCTCGCACTTAATAGAAATCAACGATAATTTTAAACGATAATAATGATAGTTTTAGCTTAATATTTTAGCAAAGGGTATAATTACAATAAAATCACGTTTTTCAACACTCAACTAACTGGTTTTTGTTTTCGTTTTAGCCTTTTGTTCTCTCTTCTTCTTCAACTACCTTTCCCTCTGCGGTTTACGTTTATCACTTTCCGGCAGCTTCGTTGCAGCCCAGCGGTGTTGACAGTTCCCTAGCCCGTAACTCCGGTATCGGTTCGCCGCTTGATCTGGATTTACCTTCCTGAATTTCCAGCATCACCAAGTTTGCTGTTGCTCGTCGATACACTCCTCCAGCTGTCTTTACGTTCGCCTGTCTGATCCGTCCATCTTTTCCAGGAAACATTTCTTCAACCACACCTCTGGTCCAGTTCTTCCGGTTCTTACCATCTATCATAAATACTAAAATCACCGACTTGAAGACTCTTCGGATCGTCAAATCACTTGATGCGCTGATTGTTGGTGGACAGGTACTCTTTGTACCATCGTTCCCACATTTGGTCTGCCAAGTATTGTGATCTTTTGTACAAGCTCCTCAACGCTTCAGCCAACTCTGTTGGATTGTTCCATTGTAGGAAGCGGTTGGGAGTTATGGCTTCAGGTTCCGAGGGTTCCAGGGATTTGTAAGTCAAAGGTCGCGTGTTGAGCATGTCTTCCGCTTCACTTAGGACATCTTCGGTGAGTTTTCTTCCATCATTCAACGCCGTCATTGCCTCCTTGACTGACCGTACCATCCTTTCCCAAATACCGCCCATATGCGGCGTTCCAGGAGGATTTAAGTACCATTTAGTCGGGGCACTACTTACAGCTTCAGCGCAGTCTTGTTCAACACGCTTCATCTCCTTGAAGGCCCCTTTGAAGTTTGTGTCATTATCAGAAAAGAACTGGGCAACCACGCCTACAGATGAATCTTCTGATTGCCATCGAACACAATTGCGAGGATAAAGAATGAGCTACCTCTAGATGAACAGCTCTGCTTGTCAAACACGTGAAGAGCGCTACCCATCTTTTTTCAAATCATCTGTCGGCTGTTACCTCGACAGGTTCAAGGTAATCTACTCCGACAACGCTGAATGGACGTACTTGTGAGGAAATTCGCTGTACCGACAAAGCTGCCCCATCTACAAGACTACAAGAATGCCGACAAGTTGGAGTGGGAGAACTATCGAGCGATAACAATCCTGAATGTCACCTACAAAGTAATATCCCAGATCGTCAACCGTCGCCTATCATTAACAGAAAATGAGTTCGTGGGAAGTAATCAGGTCGGAAGTAATTCGGTCGACGGGCGCTCGACAACGTATCAGATCTTCAGTGTACGGCAAATCCTCAAAAATGCCGCGAATATCAGGTCCCGCCGCATCACCTGTTCATCGATTTTCTAGGCAGCGTACGAAAATATCGACCGCACATAGTTATGGAGATTTATGGATGAGAGCAGACTTAGAAAAGCTACGATTTACGGTCTGCAAAACTACGTGGAGATATCGGGAGAACAAAGTACATGCTAGTAGAAGGGACAGGGCCCGCCGAGAAAGCAGCTTTACGATAGGCAGAGATACCTTCGAGGTGGTGAAGGAATTCGTCTACCTTGGATTCTTACTAACGAAACACAACGACAACAGCCGAATGAGTGAAATCCTAAGACGTATGATCAGTGGAAGTCGTGCCTGCCTGATTCACCCCCGCACTAAATGTACCATGTACAAAATGCCGATAAGACCTCTACTAAAACTACTACTACTTATTAAAATTGGTATATTTACCAATAACGTCCATAATTATATTGAATGAATTATATCTAGAAAAATAATGATACGACTACATCACCCACTGTGCATCGTACAATCCCATGGGAAGTAAGCAACAGCAGCAACAGCAGGAAAGTGCAAAGTGCATTGTATCAAAGCAGCAAACACAAACAAACGTTGAATAACTCTATTCATCATTGCTGCTGGTTGCCATCGCAGAGTGCATTAGAGATGAGAACACATGAAAAACGAAAATAACGCCTCGTAGTTGATGTGGCCAGTAGTGTCCACATACATAGAACATAAAAGCACGTCACTCGATTCCCGGCATAGAATATATGGTACTGACCTTGAAAGCACATCGCTCATGTCGAACCAATTCTCGTAGTCTGAAATGGTGACCACCCGTTTGGAGGAAATCGGCCCACCCTTCATGCCGAGCACCAGCTTCAACCGGGATCCGTTGACTAGAGGAATGTCCTTCATCTCGGTGGCATCGTTCAGCTCCTTGTGATTGTACAGTAGATGCTGCTGGTTGACCGGAATTCCTGTAAGAGAGAAAGAGTAATGTTAATTTAGTTCAGTAAAAATCAAACTATTGACAGGATGTGAATTCAACGGACCATGATCTCAGCACCGCCATTATAATAGACGGGCTAAAAATAGTGGGATCATATTACTGCCTTTCGCCTTGAAAAGCTTTCAATCAATAATAAGGCAGATTTGTACGCCATCGCTTCAATAAAAACAGACAACCTATAATTGACTCGTGTGGAAAACATCTCACCTACGATCCTAAATTAAACCACTTCAGCAATTCGAAAATAGGACTCGCCATTCGGGCAAATGGATACCAAGACGAAGGGATTTGAAACACGCGCCGTCCAACGACCTTGACCAGTTCTATAAACAGTGCGATATACACCTAAACAACGAAAATTTGTGCGATAACGATAACAAATCGGACCCGGCTTCTATGTCACTTCTAGCCAGCGAAATAGGTTTTGAATTGCGGAATTCTTGAACAAGTGCTCCTCGGATGGAGGAACCAGCGGACATTTGGATCAGGGGGACGAGCATTTACTTGTTGCTATCGCACCGGGAGTTTGTTTGGTATCATTCGTCGACGCTTTTGCGCAGATAGGCAAACATACCACCCATTGTCAGCACCGACGGCAAAGTGATAATGATAATGACTATAATACCCCTTACTCGAGAGTCGCACGGTTAGGCTACTGCAAATCATTTTGTTTGTTCAACAGCCGGGAATATGAGCTATACTAGAGTTTTCTGAACGCTCAAGTGGTAGTGCAATAATGAGGGTAGGAATTCTTCGATAATGCACATTCTTGCACATACACAAGCTGCTGCATTTGGAGAACTCTATATATTATACGAAGAAGTTTTTAGATTTGTTGGAAATTTTTACGCTAGTCAATAGCACCCAGGAAGACACTGTTGCGAATTAACTTGACAGGTTATATGAGAACGTTTGAAAAGGGTTTAAGGATCTTAAACATCGTTTGTTTGAGTTCATAAAATTGTATTTGTTCAACATTTGGCACATATCTATATAATAAAAATGAGTTGGGGTTTCCTTTGTCACGATTTAACTCGCGAGCGGAAGGAACGATCGGTGTGAAATTTTGTATGCAGAGATTTTTGGGGCCGGGGAACGTTTTTAAGATAGTAAGAGACCCCTCCCTCCTCTGAAAGGGGGGGGGGGCTCCCATACAAATGAAACACATTTTTCTGCATAACTCGAGAACGATGCAAAGGAACCCAAATTTAGCATGCGGAAGTTTTTGGAGGCAAAAAATGTTTCTATGGTAGTTTGAAATCCCTCCCCTCTCTAGAAAGGGAGGCTCCCATACAAATAAAACAGAAGTTTCTGCATATATCAAGAACTAATCAAGCAAATGGAACCAAATTTGGCATGTGGGGTTTTCTGGTGGCGAAAAATGTTTGGATGGTAGTTTGAGACCCCTCCCCTCTCCTAGAAGGGGTGCTGTCATACAAATGAAACTGAAATTTCTTAATAACTCTAGATCTAATAAAGCAAATAGAACCAAATTTGGCTTGCGGGGAGTTTTAAGGGAAAGAAATGTTTCTACGGTAGTTCGAGACCCCTCTTTCCTCTCTGGTAGGGGAGAGGGGGCTCCCATACAAATGAAACACAAGTTTCTGCATAACTCTAGAACTAATCAAGTAAATGGAACCAAATTTGACAGGTAGAGGTTTTTGAAGGCAAGAAATGTTTCTGAAGTAAGTCGAGACCCCTCCGCTCTCTGTAAGAGGGGGGCTCTCATACTAATGAAACACTAATTTGTGCACAACTCGAGAACTAATCAAGCATATGGAACCAAATTTGACATGTGGAGGTTTTTGGAGGAGAGAAATGTTTCTATGGAAGTTTGAGACTCCTCCATAATCTGGAAGGGGGAGGGAGGGGGGTTTCCATACAAAAACAACACAAATTTCTGCCTAAGTCGAGAACTAACCAAGTAAATGGAACCAAATTTGGCATATGGAGGTTTTCGAAGGCAAGAAATGTTTCTATTGTGGTTTGAGACTCCTCCGCTAACTGAAAGAGGGGTCTCTCATACAAATGAAAAACGAATTTCTGCATAACTCGAGAACAAATCAAACAAATGGAACCAAATTCGGCATGTGGAAGTTTTTGAAGGAAATAAATGTTTCTAAGGTGGTTTGAGACCCCTCCGCCTTCTGAAAGAGGAGACTCCCAAAAAAATCAAACATAATTTTTAACATAACTCGAGAGCCAATGAAGCAAATGAAACCAAATTTGGCATGTTGAGGATTTTGGAGGCAAGAAATGTTTCTATGGCACTTCACCACCTCTCCCCACTTCAAATGGGGGGGGGGGGGGTCCCATACAAATAAAAAGAAAATTTCTGCACAGCTCGAGAACTAATCAAGCGAATGAAACCTTTTTAGCATATGGGGGTTTTTGGAGGCTAGATTTCTTTATAAATAAAAATGAATTTCTGTCTGTCTGTCTGTCTGTCAGACCCTTATAGACTCGAGAAGTACTGAACCGACCAACGTGAAAATTTATGTATGTGGGAATGTGGGGGGTTTTGAAGGCAATGATTGTATGGTGGTTTGAGAAACCACCCCCCTCTGGAAGGGAGGGCTCCCATACAACAGCTTACTTAAACACAAAACGTGTGTTTCTCGGATAAGAAGCATGTTTTGATAGAAGTTTGAACCCCTGCTTAGTCAAGAAAAAAAAACTCATTTCGAAAAAAAACCATAAATGTGTCAGTTCTATTGAATTTTCCTTCATTTAGTTGCAAGCGTAGCAGCGCACGCACCGGGTTGAGCTAGTTAACTATATATTTATGAGACAAATGAATAAATGGAATGATCTCACCATATTTTGCAGAAGCTTTCAGTTTCACAATTGTTGTTCATATTGAGGTAAGTTTAATTTCCTTATTCGTGTTGCGCTAACTAGGATCTAGAGCCCTTGATAAAGGTTCAATGCGACAATGTTCTGACACCACGCCAGTTAGAAAAGAATTAAAGTAATACAAACAGTATTAGCAAAGAAGAATGCGAAGATAGAACAGTTCACTAAATTTATTTTTCAAAAATTAATTAGGGGCCTTACGAATGAGCTTGACAGATACAATTAATTGTTAAAAATGGTTTAGTAACTAATGCATATTACACGTAAATTAATGAAAATAAATTGCACAATAGATAGCAAAGTTGGCAAAGGAAAACATTATTTCAGAGTCAATTATCATTTGTCCGGTTTGGTGGTGGCTCTATATAGGCGAATATTCCGTTACAGGCAGTATATTTTTGTGATGATGGATTACAATAAATATTTCATCAAGGTCTTTTGTTGTTGGGGTCACTTACAAGGTGTAATGGTGACCGGTTGGCCGTGGTGACTTAATTAGAGTACCAAAAGGTCAAATCAAATCACTTTGACAGAGCTGCCGCCGGACACCGGTTATTCCTTTGAGTAGTTCCACAGAACACACTTTCAAATCCTGCAATATTTTAGGCAGACTCACCAGCTCACCGAACAGGGTAATGGGTTCCTTAAGTCTCTGGTCACCAACATGGTTATGACATTCACCGATTGGCACGGTACAACAAACAGAGCACTAATCTCTACCTAATGGGAGATGACATCCGTGCTCCCACCACCCCATGCTTAAGTCTTGTATATTTAACCTTACCATTTAACTCTAGAGACCTAAAGCTAATTGGGTTTCAAACATGTAAAGGATACTCAGCTGAATCCCAGTTGATCAAGTATAGTATAAGAAACAGGCAACAACAGAAACCTTAAGAAATAAAACGGTGCAAAATTGACAGCAGAAAACTTTTCACGTCACGCTTAGGGGCTATTCATAAACCACATAGACATTTCTGGGTGGAAGGGGGGGGGGGTATCAAAGTCTACGCTTCATATAAAATTTCAAAAAATTGTATGGAGAAACGTCTACGAGGGGGGAACCTCTCCGTCAACAATGTACGGTACCGAAACAACTGAATGTCGCCACTGCGTACTCACAGCTCACAGCATCCTGAGACACCGTTGTTGAACGAGGGCGAGCTCGATGGCGCCTCTCTTGAGGACTGCTGGAGTTCTGTCAAAGCAGCCATAAACAACGCATTTTGGAGGTGAGTTAGGGATTCCATTCACAGTGAGGAAAGATAGGGATTCCATCCAACAGCTCACGAACAATAAGGTAGCTGGTTATCCAAATGAGCCCCGGAAAGTTGGCCATTTGTCTGATACTTAGAATCTACGAGAAGAACAGCTACCGGAGAAGTGAAAGAAACGGCTAATATGCCCCATCTACAAGAAAGGCGACAAGTTGGAGTGTGAGAATTTCCGTGCAATCACAATTCTGAACGCCGCCTACAAGCTGCTATCCCAGATAATCTTCCGTCGTCTATCACCTATAACGAATCAGTTCGTGGGAAGTAATAAAGCCGGCTATCTCAATGGCCGCTCGACAACGAACCAGATCTTTACCGAACGGCAAATCCTTTAGAAGTGCCGCGAATTCCAGGTCCCTACGCACCACCTGTTCATCGATCGGCGGCGTACGACTATATCGTTTGCACAGAGCTATAAAAATCATGAACGATCATCCTATAATCAAGCGGCTTTTTTTTCTCCACGACCTCCTGCACTTTGTCTGCAGTTTGTTTTTGTGAAGACGGGTCTATACGCACGGTTGAATCGCCTTCCAGCATGGCCTGTGCTAGAATTACTTGACCTGAATCGGAAGTAACTTGCCGATTTTCACAATATACTTGGACCTTTCACTGGATGTAACGGCTGGTAGGTTGAGGCATTGGATTATTTTATAAACGCATTCTGCAAAGTAAACTTTTGACTGAGGCTTACATCTTTGTTTACTATACTGGGATACAATTTAAAAAAAATCGCATTGTCACGAAAAGTGGTCAGTTTTTGAGCATTAATATTTCAGTCATTTCTCAAAAGATTTTCAAAACTTTTACACCACTCGATCGGAAGTATTTCTACGCATCAATTTCAATAAAGAACACTGTTGATTTAGGGCCACATACTATTGAAAAATTCATAAATGTTAAGCTTTGCCAGAAAAAGTATATTTCCTCCTTCAGGCCTAAGGGGTCATATACGACCCCAAAAGGATAATGGCTGTGTAAAATCACACAGACTGAATAAAAGTGTATACTGTCTTGGGCAAATTTGTTTCCATCAATTCTTCTATCTGAAAAATATATTTAAAAAATAAATAGGAGTTTAAGGCCTTATTCATACGTATTAATCAATTTTCGTGAGATTCTTGGTCATCCAAAATGTACTGGAGTTTAAAACTTCAGATCTACAGTTGTAACAGTAGCTTTTAGGGCTATATAAGGTTTTGATATGCATTCAAACATATTGAATGAACCTTTTGGAAGTCAGCCATTATTTGATAACTAGGTCATCCAAAATGCCCTTGACTTCAGAACTTAAGATCTACAGTAGTAACTGTTGGCTCCTCTTGCCAACGTTTACAGCGGGAACAACAGAAGCGAACTCACAACGACGTGCCGAACTTCCTCTATATTTCAGTCATCTACCTTCCTGATGGCCAGTTCTGAAAAGAACTATGGCCAGAATCAACTCTTTAAAAATGGATGGTAGCGAGAGATTGCAGGATTAGACAGCAGCGGCAGAAAGGTCCTCTGAGCGGCAGCGAAGAACGGGGTAACAGCGACATCCAAACAACGGCGGAGTTCAAGCAGCAACAAGATGAGTAGCGGATTAGCTACTCCCACAGGGCTCAGTATGAGAATTGATATAGTCACTACGGTTTTTACTATGTTTTATTGATGTTCACTGTATAGCTTACAAAAACTTCTGATCTAAACTGCGTCGATACACGCCTTTTTATACATTTTGTGAATTGAGACACAAAACAAAAAAGCTCACCGGATTGGTCCACCAATCGGTGTGAATGGCGTTGCAAATAAAAGAACACAAAAGGTTAGTAGGAAAAGGTGACCGTATTCCCGCGGCCGGCTCGGGGTTAGTAAGGGTGTGTGTGTCATAGGAAGAGTGGGAAAGGAAAGGAAACGAACACAAAACGATGTGTTCTCCATGGTTGTTATGTGTGCTATCGTGAACAGTAACTATAGCTTTTTGGGCTATACAAAGTTACGCTTCGTATTCAACCATATTCAGTGAATATTTTCGAACGTAAAAGATCAGAGTAAACGAGGGATGATCTTGGCCATCCGAAATTGTCCTTGAGTTCAGAACATATGATCTACGGTTGTAACAGTAGGTGTTTAGAGTGTGCATCAAGGGACACTGATGTGAATCACAATACATATTGAATACATATCAGGATATTCTAGGTACCAAACTCTCGCTTAAGTTCAAAACATAAGCTCTACAGTTGTAACAGTAGTTTTTTTAGCTATATCTGGTGACCATATGTTTTCAAACATATTCAATAAACCTTTTGAAAGGTCAACAGTCATTATTTTATAACTTTCAGATCCTCTAGGCAATCCAAACCGTCCTGGAGTTCAGAACTTGAAATCTACGATAGGAACAGTAGTTTTTTGGGCTATTCAAAGTTACGTCCCGTATTCCAGTGTATTCAGTGAATATTTTCGAACGTAAAAATACAAAAGAGGATAATTTTGGGATGGTCTAGGTCATCCAAACTGACTTGGCATTCAGAACTTAAGATTTACAGTTGTAACAGTAAATTTTAGGCAATATAAAGTTACAACAAATATTCAAAATACGAACAACATACATTATGAGATAATCTTCGGGTGTTCTAGGTTTTCCAAACTTTCCTGGATTTCAAAACATCTACAGCTGTAGATTTTAAGTTTTGCATTTTAGCTTAAAATCTACAGTTTTTGAACTAAACAAAGTTACAATATGTAGTTGACCAAGTTAAGTAAGTCTTTTTGAAGGTCAACCGATATAATGCGATATCTTGGGATGTTTTAGGTCATCAAAACCGCCCTTGTGTTCAGAATTCAGGATCTATAGACATAAAGTTAGCTTTATAATCTATGGAAGGTTACACATTTTTTTGGACGATTTTCGAAGCGAGGTCCGGCCAAAATAATATCTCGCATCCGTGGGACCGCAGGTAGGGCAACAGACGCTTCTGGAGGCACTCGGTGCGGTAAATTTCGCTGTTGATGGTACCCGTTGTGATGTACGGTTTACACAGTTTACCACATAGGCATATGGCCTGCCAGAGCAAGTTTTTTTCTGGCGAATTTGTCCACTTTCTTCTTCCTTATGTCGTTCGGAACGTCCAACCGTGATTTGGCAACGTAGAACTCCAGCCCCGGTATCTGCTTTGCGTTTGCCTTGATGTAGGTTTCGTCATCCAAAACCACACACATCGGTGTCGTTAACCATTCTCGAATTTTCCATGATGGCGCGCAAAATTCTCCGGCCATTTTCTTCTTGTTTCGATGACATCTCAATAACCACTGAACCGATTGTTATGAAATTTTACACATGTAAACACTCTAAACTAGTTATACCCAGATTTTCATCAATTTTTACCCACGGATAAAAATGGTGCATTTTGTTCGAGTACATGCCATATGTAGATTTTTTCTGCCTTCTACGACGTTATTATTTGAGCCTTCGTGAGTTGCGTAGTTTGTTTCATTGCTTTATTCATCAAACCAACATTTCCGATTGATATGAATAATGGATCATGAGATGAATAATGGAACAGTGCCCCTATGTGGCAATGCTTTCTAAAAGTGTGCTGATTTACTACTAAAAAAAACTATCTCAGCTTTTTCAACTGCGTTTATATGATCAAATGCAACATTTCAACTATTCGCAAATACTGTACTTGACTATTGATCACCATCTCAGAATTATAATGTCCATCGATAAGAAGTACTGGAATTTGCAGAAGCACTTTTGGGCTGCATTGCTACTAACCTGGCAACACTAGAGTGCTTCTTTCGAAAATGGTAAAGATCAGACCAGCCCTGGGACCTGTTGGTTGAAGTTAAACTACCTCAAGGTTTTGCCAGTGCCCAGAGGAAATATCTTACAAAACTGTAATCGAATCTATCATCCGCCGGTTGAGTGTAAGGTATAGTGGTGGTTGTTAAAAAGCCAGAACCTGCTGAAGGTGGCGGGATTCATTTGTCTACCCAGGTCTAGTAAGGTTAGTGTAATAGAAATACTAACTTTACACAGACAATAATGTGTGAAATGCATGTCAAAAATAACCCCAACAGCAGGAGATAATTTCTCACCCACGTTAGGCATTGGGAGAGGGAAACAAAAAATCGCTAGAACCAGATCAAAGCAATAGGTAGTATAAGAGCACGACCGATTGCAGAATCTTTTACCAGATATTACCGTTCAAATGCCCTCTACTCGTTTTCAACTTGTATCTTTCAATTTCAGAAGCCTGCCGTTACCCTATACGAAACTACCAATACTTTCTCTTCGTTTTTATTCGTTCAAGCAATAAATTACTATTCACTACTAGAACCTCTCATGTAGATGGGAAATTATCTGCTTCTGACAAATTTCATCACAGAAAATAAGTTAAAAGGCTCTAATAGTTTCTTCCAACATATAACAATAAACGCAAAACGAAAGCCCCCTCATTATTATCTCATGAACAAAATTAGATTGTCCTCGAAAAATTGACAACAAACGGTCGAATGCCCGCACGTCGTCTGTAAGCAGAAAAGTCGCACACCTCACCGAAAAACAAATTACGAAGCGTCGACTGACCACAGTCTGTCAGTGTTCCTCGTCTATCTGCTTGATTGCTACCTCCGTTGGTTGGCGCCGTAATTTGCCTTCCCTTGTTAAAATATATTAGCACTAGTCTCTACGATAATAATAACAATATGCGTCTTTGTTTGGCCTATATTATTTTCTTTACAATACCCTTTTCACTACTACCGACACCGGTAAGACTGTGCCGGTGTGGTGCTGGCGCGTCGGTTAATCCCATCATAAACGATGTTGGTCGTGAATACTGTAGAATTGGCACGACTACCAGAGAATAAAAGGCCTGTCTTGAGGGAAAGTTAGCTGCGTCTCTTAATTCTCAGCTTTCGTGTATGAAGGCAGGTAAAACTGACCAGTGCGGTTGAGCTCCGGTGAAAGGATTATCATTGCCGATTGAGTTTGAACCGAACCTACCTGCTCTGAGTAATGCAAATGAGAGGTAAGGAAGAATTTCTAGGTTTGGAAAAAGTTCTTCGGCGGCAGGAAATTATTGGGGCTTAGAGTTTATGATCGGTCTGCTCAGCACTTTTTGTTTTTCTTTATTGAGTGTTCATGTCAAAAGCAGACAGAAATGGCATTATGTTCCTTTAGCAAAGGATCCGATTTTCGACTCCAATGAGCTGTCTTCATCAATGTTAGATTGAGAATGTAAAATGTTGTAAATTTGGCAGCGCCTGATGGACCAACAAGAACGCAGCTGTACATGCAGTCTATATGATTGCCATGGGAAGGGATTAGTATTAGGCTTAGGTTGTTAGACGATATGTTGAATTGAGATGGCCACTATGCTGGAAAACTGATTTAATATTGATGGCATTATCGAAATGAAAAATGTACTACTGTCGCTTCCCAATATTAGTTTTGGCAGGTCACTAGACGCACATGTCCATGTTAAATGAAACAAAAGGTTAGGTAAGAAGACGTGGAAAGGATTAATTTGTCACGTATTTTCGTCAACCTTGCACTGCATGACCATTCCATTCTTTGGTTGGTTAGTTGTCGTTTGGTTGCTTCGGAGCCATTGAGTTCATTTAGTGGTTCATTAATCAATGCAAGCCACACAACCAGCGCGTCGATTCCGCCGTGACTCTCCGCACTAGTATCCTTATGTTAGTATCCCTACGTGTTGTGAAAAGTCTTTTGTTTCTAGCAACGACGCCACGGATCCCGACATTTTTGACGACTTTGCTACTGACTAAATGAGACGCTTGCCATCTACATTGACAGAAATCCGAACTCAGTCGTTCTCATCAGCCATCAACCGGTTCCTTTAGGTCAGTCGTGCCAATGTTCCGGCCCTGAGCTTAAATGGGGATCAGGGGTCTTCCCACTTGCTATATCAGAAAAGTATAATTACACATTTGATTTGCGCCATTCGCTTCCTGATTAGGATTGTTAATAATTGACATCTAACGTCTGTTGCGTTTACGTCAGCAATGCAAATTTCCATATGAGATGTTAACGCAAATGCGCAGAACTAAAGATCTTTTTTTAATCAGTACATTTATTTGTTAGGCTCAGGCGTGTGCAACACTTTGTGGAGCCGATATGAAATATGTTAATTAACATTGTTTTATTTTTCGATTTTAGTAACGCGGGGTGCCAATAACTCGTTTCTAGCTCGAGGTTAATGGGTCACATTATCGTTTGGAAGGGCCTAGGCAAGTAACTTGGTTGTAACTAGTAACTAAGTAACTAATGGTTGCGACATCTACAAAATCCTCGGTCCCTGTAGTCCCTTTCAGAAACTAAGCCGCAGATGGGTGACTACAGCTTGCTGGGCAGGTACAAGTAGCACGAAAACAAAAGGATAATATAACTGGGACAAAATGGCAGGGAATTTACAAGAGTGAAAGGACTGAGGTACTGACGTTACACTCTTAGATCAGATAAACGAAAGAATTCGTAAACCGCTCGCATGTAGGGAAGATCGCGCATTCCCAAAACACCTCTTACCTTGCGGAAGGGTTGTCTACCTCGGACCACTAGGATATCTAACAGTCGTGCTCTGGAGACATCATTATCCGAACAATGCCAAACTGCGTGACAAAACATTTACAACCAGTACATGACTACCATGAAATTGATCATTGAAGACTATGACTGGTCAATCTTGGAATAAGACATGTGTGCGTTCAAAAACAGCATACTTTCGATTTATTGATACAAAAAATAATCACAATTCACTGAAAAGAAACTTATAACAATATTTTGGACAAAACAATTGCAACTTCGCATCCAATCGTCAGATTGAATTCTGCTGTCAATATTTAGTAGCAAATCCCTTATTTTAAATAACAGCCTTGCATTGTCGAGGCATGGAGTCAATCAGGTTGTCAATAATGTCCTCAGGGATTGCTGCCCACGCCTTTTGAATTTGCTCGAACAATTGGTCCTTATTCTTAACCCCCACGCGATTAATTCTTCGATCCACGATCTCCCAAAGGTTCTCGATAGGGTTTAGATCAGGGGACTGTGGTGGCCATTCCATAACCGTGATGTTATTATCGCTGAACCATTTTTTGACCACTTTGGCGGTGTGCTTTGGGTCGTTGTCCTGTTGAAACACCCATCTTAATAGCATATTCCATCCCGCATGAGGTAGCATAACATCTCGAAAGGTGTTATTGTACATGAAGCGATCCATAATTCCATTAATCTGATGGATCAGACTAAGACCGTTGGCAGAAAAAACATCCCCAGACCATCACATTGCCTCCATCATGTTTCACGGTCTTTTGACAATATCGTGGATCCAAGAGTTTTCCGACGGGTCGACGTACACGGCAAATTTCATCACTCCCGATAATGTTGAACTTCGATTCATCGCTGAACAGAACAGTCGACCATTTCTGCACACTCCAACCCATATGAGATTCAGCAAACTGGAGCCTTTTCTTCCGGGTTTTCAACGATATCCGCAGTTTCTTCGAAGGGCGTCTGCAAAACAATCCGGCATCAACGGCACGTCTTCTGACTGTGCGGTCTGACGCAGACAGCTGCAACTCTTCTTTCACTTTGAAGGATGATTTGAAAGGATCTTTCTTGATGCACCGGACGATCATAGAATCGTCCCTAGACGTAGTGCATCGTGGTTTTCCGCCTTTGTGTTCCACAGATTTTTTTTTCCGGTGGAACGAAACCTCGAGTAAAGTCTTGAGAATTTTGATTTTTTTCACTCCATATTTGGTACAGATCATCTCTTCTTGTGACATTCCACACGTGTAATCATTTATTATTTTCTTTCACAGTTCCAATTCTAGATTGTCACGGGCCATTTTGAATCTGTGTGTGTATATTAGGCTGATGCAATTTTCGAAATGTTTGCTCCCCTAAGCTTAATCGCCAATTTGGGTCCTGATAGTCCCCAAAAAAGTTGAACACATTTGGTTTTAATTTGGCTTTGCACACGCTATTCAAAATTTGTATGGGAATTAGCATGAAGAATCTCAAACTTACATTTCCAGATCCCTACTATCTTGATATTATGTCCTTAACCAAATCTAATTAAGATTCATATAGTGTAAGTTGCCAACTATCAAAATGCCGAAGATACCTGACATGTAAATTTTTATACACAAATAGTTATTCAATAAAACATTATGGTACTTGTCAACAAAACACTGTCAGTGTGCTATCAGTTGTCATCTGACTATTCCGGAAATCATGTGATATAAAATTAGACTCCTTAACCGTCAACTATAGTGATTTAAGCCGTTTTTAATTCAGAGTACATACATATGTTCAGGGTTGCGGCTTATCATTTTTGACTTATCCATATTCATTTGCCGATAGCTCTTCTCAGAAGCTCAATTTCAAAATATAATGTATGATGAACTTATGGTGCTTGAGTAGACCTACAACTTGGTCTAACAATACATAGCTCTATCTCTTATATCTGAGGAATAAGAGCGTATATTCGCAGTGATCTTCGCGATGATATTCGCAGTGAAGATCACGCGATTATCATCGTGAAGATCACTGTGAATATACGCTCTCATGTCGAAGATATAGGAGTTAGAGCAATGTACTGTTAGACAAAGTTGTAGGTCTACTCATGCACTACAAGTTCATCATACATCATATTATCAAATCGACCCTCTGAAAGGAGATATTGGCAAATGAATATGCCTGAGTCAAAAATGATAAGCCGCAACCCTGCATATGTTAATGCGTATTATCAGTATTCACTACCAGTTGCAAATGTTTTGTCCAATACAGTACATAAATTACAATCGACGACGTTAATTCTGTAGAGATGTGCGTCTAGCGAGTAGTGGTTGGACATACGTCTCGACATCACACGAATGAAACCGCGACTTACATCCAGGCCTTTGAACCACGATCTCGACGAAACATTTGGAATAATGGAATGTCCCCACCGCCCAAGAAAATTACTTGTCCAATGGTTTTGCCAACTTTGAAGAGAACTCTGACGTACTAATGAGAAAAGTTCATCATGTGGAATTCTTCTTTCAAAAAACTCGCCTTCTTGTGCGCCCACCTTTGCTAGAGAATCCGCTTTCTCATTGCCTGGAATTGAGCAATGTGAGGGGACCCATACAAAGGTAATTGTTCGGATTTACCTTAGGAAAATGCACCACCTTCCTGTAGCAGCTTACTTTTTCAGCAGCTTTGACTGTAAATTATATTTCTGTTAGTTATAAAGCTTAATTACATGTAATTAATAACTTACACACTTAAATTCGATTTTGATGTTCGGTAAAAAAATTGACGAAATATTTCGGTAATCACAAAGAATTACCGATTTTTCGGTAAACCTAAATAATTTTACCGTAATTTTGTAACACTTTACCAAACGATCTGTTATGTTGTGTTTAATGTACCGTATTCGGCAGAAAGAAGTACAATTCATACGGTAAAAACAAACAATCACTGAATACGGTAAGCACTTTACCGAACAAAAAGTAAAACTGAACTCTGAATAACCGAAGCCCGGTAAAGTATTATTAACTGTCAAACTATCGGCCATTTTACATGAAGTCTCGTGGTTCAGTTGTATTCCAAAAGGTGTTTTTGAAGAGTTTTCATCTCGTGGCAGAAAACCCGAAACCAACGGTGATGGAGCAGGTGTACAGTAGCTGCAGGAGCAAAATCGAGATTATCCGTAAGATTTAATTCAACTACTCTTACCCCTAACTATTTACAGGTTTCTCCTGTGTTGATATTCTTTTACTGGCGGGAACAAGTCTCCGGATATGTTTCCGGTTCGCATCGCCATATAAACCAGCATTAGCAATAAAGGACACTTGTGCCATTCTGGGTATCGATACGCTCGGTACAACGGGAATGAAATTTTCGCATGCTTGTTTTTTTTTTAATATTTTAATACCGGTTTTAGTATCTAATTTGAATTTTAGTTTTTAATTAAGATAAATATATATTAATTAATAAAATAAACAAATAACAACAATTATAGCATTGCTTAATAAATCAACATCGGAAAATTTTGGTGTTTAACGATAAAAACAAACAAAAATACCGAAATGGTTCGGTACCAGACTACACAAATTACCGAACTGTACGGTAGTTTTTGACAGATCATCAAATCTTCCATTACCGAACTGTACGGTATTTTTTGACAGTACATAAAAAAATATGAAGTACCGATCGATCGGTAATTGATTTAATTACCGAACAGATTACCGAACGTTCAGCAGTTGAAAGTTCGGCAAAAAATTACCGAATACTGTAAAATTTTCTAAGTGTGTACAATAGATAGTTTTTCTCCTCTTCACCTCGTGCTACAAGGGTTTTACTGGCGCGTAATATTCCTTTTTCTGGGTTGTATTAAATAATTTAGTTAAATTAGTATAGTTTAGTAGAAATTGTATCACTTACGTTAGTATTTCGCATAAACAAAAAGGAAATATAATCAGATTATCATTCAAAATAGAAATGTTCGAAACCGTACTGTGAATCTGGAATCAGTAGCACTATTTTACAATTAAATTTAAGGTTTAGGATAACAAATTTTACCCAAATATAGTTTGCACTAATTTCCTACTAACTAAATGGTTTTTTTTAACTTAGTTCTATTGACTTTATTAGTAAGAATGATTTCACCTACTTTTTCCACTATTTATATTTGTTTTTATTTACGTTTTTTTTTCTTCTGTCTCCCTTTGTTCTTCCGTCCGGTTGACCTGTCATGTTCGGCCAGTCAATGCCTATCGCTATGGAATAGACCGGCCGCTACCATTCGCGTGCCCAGTGGTCTTCAACACAGTAATCTTAAATGATTTTTCGACCAACGCACACATTTGCTCCCTTATTTTTGAAAGAAAGTAAGATGTTTGCATCACTGTTTTCATCGAATGGAGGGCCTTAATAAAACTGAGACTATTCGAGAAGATGAAATAATGGGCTATGGGCATTTTGGAAATTATCCCTAATGCGAAATTGATTGCTGACCCATCAGTGAAAATTCTTCTATTGCAGTTGACATGTTGATACTTTTCAATAAAAATCTGGGGAGTTAAAATAGGTTGAAGTTGATCTGGAACTCCTTGAATTGGCTGTTTCATGGAGAGATCATAATAAATGAAGGAACTGTGATAAGTGAAGCGTACACTAGGAGGATTATAGCAAGGAAGACTAATATCGGATGACATATCCAGAGCAATTTGCGATTAGGGCGAACATGCGGAATGTAAACTGAAGGGGAATGATGATTGTAATATTGTAAGTAGAATTTCGAACAGTAATTTACAGATAACGAATAAATTTAAATGCAATCTAGCATACAGACAGTGAACAAAGCTAGCTTCTCATTCATATGTAATATTTATGGAAATTCGTTCATTATTCATTGAAATTTGCGAATTTTTAATATTCGCCTGTCAATACTAAGATGTTTTATTACGCCATTTTTAATGTTGTTCGCAAGAACCTAGACTGGGTACTATTTTTTTAAAGTGCGATTTGAGCATTTCATCGAAGTTTTCAATGACAAGATTGTTACTGATTCCACACTTGACCAGTATTCTAGATGAGTGCTCCCTGAAGCGGTTCTGTAAGGGTTTCACTCCAGCCTGAACCTCCAAGCTCATCCCTAGTAGCACACGTGTTGCCATTTGGTTGAGATAACATACATATGACTTGCTAAGTTATAATCAAGTTACTACAACTAATTATGACCGTAGTGTGCTACTTGGGATATTATGCGTTGAAAGCATACAGCCACGGGCAATACACAAACAACGATATTGACTGCGTTCCAATTTAATGAGGTGGCTGTTTGTTGCCGAAAGGAAGCAAAAAGAGCCATATTCGAGAACTGAAAGAATAGTTGTTTTATAGAGTTTAATGAGATCTTCCTGGTGAGCACCCCACCATGTCCCGAAGATTGTTCTTAGATAATTGATCCTTTGTTGATATTTCTGTTTCAACTACGCAATGTGAGTATTTGAAGTGCATTTAGAATCAAACATGACTCCAAGGTATTTGAAGGTCAAAGATTGGGTAATGTCTCTTCCCAATAGCTTGAGGCGCAGTTGGGCTGGGAACCGCTTTCTAGTAAACACTACCAATTCGTTTTTTTGCGGTCAAAACTCGATCCCCAAATTTCTAACTCAGATGGGCAGATTAACTATGGAATTTTGCAATGGTCTTTGCTAGATTTCCGCACGTGGACCTCTAAAGGAGATCGCAGCATCGTCTGCAAGTTGTCTTAGTGTGCATCTATTTTCCAAGCAATTATCAATATCTTTAACATAAATTATGAAGTAAGGGAGTTAAACATGAGCCTTGGGGTAAGCTCATGTAGCTAATTCTGGAAGTTGTCGGTTGGCCTAGATTGAAGGTTTGTTTTTCTGACAGTAAATTATACAAAAAAATATATTTAAAATTCCTGGTAAATCACTACGTTGACTAAAGATCTTGCTCGCAGTAAAAGCATGACATCTATTACAATTTTCTCATGTCGTAATACATTTCTGTGAAGACATTGTTGTTGGGTGTATTACTGGTGGGTTTTGCTGCAAATTAAGGAAAATTAAGGTTCGAAGAGTAATTAAAACTTTAAAAATTTTACAATGTTCCTAAAGGTTGTCCACGATAAAATTGGAACACAGGCAAATAGCAATAACTTTTTTGGTTTTAAGGGCAAATTTTTTACAACTTTGGATAATTTTAGTTCTACATGTGTTGTTTACATCCTGTAAGTTTAATTGAAAAATGCGTAAAACTTTTCAAAATGAATCGAAAGAGCAAGGGATTCGTGACAAATTTTTTAACATGCATTTTGAAAACTCAAATCTTTCGCATTGTGGCATAGCAAGAAATCCAGATCTCTACTGGTTCCCGTGTCATCAAACGTTACAGAGAACGTTTGACAACCGCTAAGGTTACGTTATTTCTAGAAGGCACCGACAACCAGCAGAATGCGACCGCAAAATCACGGGCATGCACGAAAAGGATAGTCTACAAAAACGTCTCCTTCCGTTGCTGAGGCCGCAAAAGAGCCTACCAATATTTTAGTGCATCATACCAAACTTTTCTTACCGATATATTGCTGCTCGATAAATGTTTAGAAAGAGTTTTATCAATAGGTCTTGTGTGTGTGTGTCATCCTTAATCCCTCACCTAACCGGGGGCGTGTTTATTCAAAGTCTACGCTCCATACAAAATTTATAAAAAATGTATGGAGGAAAGTCTACGAAGGTTGAGATGTTCAAAAATGAGTCTACGTGGTATATGAACACGCCCTTTGTTGTTGTTTTAAACCGCTATGTTTTAAATCGCTCAAAGACACCATGTTTGAGGGTGTGTTGGTATGCGTTAAGATATTAGGGGGCGAATCATTGAGCTTGGGACCGAGCTTGAGACCAGTGAGCTAGTACTTCGTGAGCCAAAAAATGTATTCATTTTTTTCAGGACTATCCACCCGCTGCTTCAAGTGTCCTTCAAATAACTGCCAAAATTGGAAATGAACCGTCAACATCTGAAGTGCAATTGAAGCAACAATCAATATGCAACTAGCGATTTGAAGTTGGATCACTGTTCTAGAACCCCTTGGTCCAAAGTGCACCTTGAAGCCAGCACCTACTTTTACATATTTGCGCCTTTGTTTTGATTTGTTGTGTTATTTTGACAGAATGATTGAGAGTGTGTTGGTGAGAGTTCATTATAAGGGACGCATTATTGAGCTTGGGACCGAGCTTGGGACCGATGTTCTAGTACTGACTGAGCCAAGAAAAAAATCGTTTTTGTATGGGACCTACTGGTCTTAGAGTTAGTCTATGATTGAAGTACAATTGCATTAGAACGGGAAGTACGATTGGAGTAGGAACGGGCACTTGGCTACTTCAATCTAAATTCCAGAAAGAGTTTTATCAATAGTTTTTAATATAAATGTTCACTTAGCCGATTGGAATACTCGGCAGTGATAGTTATGGAACTTAGCAATATTAGAGATCAAGATAGAATATAGCACATGATAACTCTAAAATGTTCTGAAATATTTGAAAAGAATAATAATAGGAAGAAATTTTACTGGTCGCTCTGTATTATAAATTACTATAACTTAACATTAAAATTGAATAAGGTATTCAGTCGAAGATTTTCAATGCACTCTATCGTTGAAATATTAAGGTATAAGTAAAGTAGTTCTCACGAAACTTTCAAGGAATTGAAAAAGTTGTTCTTGCATCTCGCAAGTAAACAGCAGAAACCCAACTCCGATAATACCTAGGTCAAAAACTCGCCTCGGTAAAATACATCCGACAATTTTTGCTAACAGAATAATCCAATTTAAACCCGCCAAAACAATCACATACCTTCATACTTCTGGATCTTGGACTTGATGTAACCGACGGTGTCCCGATCGCCTACGGTGACCTCGAACTCCGACCCGGTTAGGGTTTCAACGATAATTTCATACGAAGCACTCCACATTTTCCACATCTACCGTTGCGTCGCTGGGTACGTCAAAATAGAAGCAGCTGATCACGCCCAGCTCGGCAGCAGAAAATAACGCACACGAGCAAGAGTGAGATGTGTGTTCTTTCAGCGCGCGTAGGAACAGGATGATGAAATGACTCCTTCTAAAGCGGACTGCTCCTTCGGTCGGAACGGTATAGACGGTCAACAAAAGCGATTGCTAAGCCAGTGGGAAGCTGTTTTGATTCCGCTTTATTTTGATTTTTTCTTCTCTTCCTATCCCGAAGTTTGTTCAGCTTTGGCCGCAGATGCACACACTTTCCGTTCAAAACGCACACTCTCTTCACCAGTAGCCGCAATGAAATAAGCACAATACGACTTTTTTTGAACGAGAAAAAAAAAGAAAAGTGACACGAGTGAAAATTTCTTATAACCACTGGTTCGCTAGCTGCCGTTGCATGAATTTGAAGGACATTCCGAAATCACTTATCACTTGTTTAAACAGAACAAAATCACTGATAAAATTATGGGTTAATAAGTTGTTTCTTCGTCAAAAATCATAATTCGCAGTGCACCGAAGCAACAAATAACAGCTTCATGTGCATAATGTTCATTTCCAGACCAGGTATCTTATTGCTGTACTTCAGCCCTAGCAACTACTCCTCAATGAGTCATGCCTATTTTTCGCTCAAATTCACCATAATCTAGGGAAAACATTAGCTTCTCGAACAAACGCCAGACGGTTCCACGGTGACCGAAAAAAATACAGTGCGCGAAGACGGCACGAACCAACAACGGAGTCCACAAGCGAAATATGCGTTTTAATTTTCGTCGACCATCTTTCTTTTGCCGTGGATTTTCATCGCACTGCTGGCAAATCCGGAACCTACCAGATTTTTTTCACTCGCCGCCAAATGGCGACGGTAGCTTACGGCTCACAATGCGCAGCACCGATTCCATACGGAACGCACGCGATATTTTATCCGAAGCACTCAAGCACCGATACGGATTTTAACGCAGCAGCTGAAAAGCTGAAGATTTTCCACAAAAAGTAAAAAAATAACACTCCGAGCGACCGACGACGATGATGACTCGCGCGGTTGCAGCGATAAACTTTGAGTTCAAACTTCGACCGAGATGCCCCGACGTCGCGGCTGTTCTTTTGTGGTACTCTCGTTCACTCTCGTGTGAAAGCATTGAAAGCAATGATTTTACATCTCGCTTTGCCTGGACAGCTGTCATTCAGTCGATATAGGACGGAACCCAGTGCGAATAAAATGAATAATTATCACCACAGAGTCAAACTCCGAGATTTAGGAAGGAATTTTACAAATTTCACGGAAAGCATCATTATATGATAAATTTTATGGAAAAATCCAGGTTGAAAAAAGAAGAAGACACCGAGTGGTGATAAATCTGACAGCTCCCATGTTAAAGTATAGGACGAACATTTTGAAATGCTTTTAAAAAATTCAAATGAAATTCTAATTAAAAGCGGTTTGTTGTATGATGTAAGAAAAATCCAAAACTACTCAATAAGGACATTTTCAGCAAAATAAAAGATAAATCAAAATAGTGCCCCTATTTTGCAGTTTACGATTTTTCTTACATCATACAACAAACCGCTTTTAATTAAAATTTCATTTGAATTTATTAGAAGCATTTAAAAACATTCGTCCTATACTTTAACATGGGAGCTGCCAAATTTATCACCACTCGGTGTCTTCTTCTTTTTTCAACTTGGATTCTTCTATCCAGCGCTGAGTGCTCCCCAATTTCACTGAAAATTGAGTTTACTTAATGCATTGAGTAAACGAAATGTCTAAAGGATGAATTCAGCGCTGGGTAAATTATTCTTTTCAAATCGTACCAAAATTTGTTTGGTTTCAAAATAGTGTGCAAACATGATTTAGATTACCGGGTTCACGGCCGAATGACCCGAAAGGTTAAAGAACCTCTCAAAAATAAAAGAAGAAGAAGAAGAAGATTACCGGGTTCGGTAATCAATTTTCGAACTCACTACTGCTGAACTGGCTCGGTAATGTACCAAATCTCAGTAATTTTTCATTTTGTTACTGGATACCGCTAAAAATCAACATAGTTAGCAAGTTAGATTACTAAGACCAACCGCACCAATACGGTAATATCGGTAAATTGTTACCCTGTTTGACAACTTGACACCGCACCGGTGGTTGGCAACCGGGTTGGGAAATGAAAATTTGCTCGCTCGGTGAGCAGCCGGTTCGTAAATTTGACAACCCGACCCAACCGAGCCGAGCGTTGTTATTTGAAGGAAAATAAGCAAAACAAGTTGAAACGTTAAAACAACATCTTCATCTGGAAGACTTTCATTTCAATTTGAGTGTTTTCGATTTGTTTTTAAAGTAATTTTGTTAATTTCACGTTTATTGTGATATGTTGTGAAAAAATGAGTGCATCAAAACCCAGTGGAAGGAATTGGACGAAACAAGATAACGAAGTGCTTTGCATGGCTTGGCTGGATGTTTCCCAGGATCCAATTTTTGGGACAAAACAGAACTTTGAAAACCTATACGGAAGAGTATTTAAACTATACACTGCATGGAATGTTTAGTGAAACGATACCGGTGTGAGAATAAATTTAAGTCTCATTGTGTTGCCTTTTTATGAACGACCGGTGCAAAAGTGGGTGGCTAAACCAAAATAGGAACGCTCTCTGTCATCAAAATATTACCCAGATACGAACCCACCGGTGGGGATGGTCTAAGTGCACATAAATTTAGTCTCCAGGAATTTCCGCATAACTAAAAACCATTCCTGGACCATTTCCCTTATTGTTATGCCCGTTTCCACTATTGTTACGACATTTACCCTTAAAGTTGAGTACTAAACTAACAATCTCTTATATTCATTATTATTTTAACGAAATTTCAAATAACAATATGCTGAATATGCGGTTAAGTTCAATTACCATAAAAAATAGCAATTTTCACAAGCAAATTTTTTGCTGTATTCTATGCCAAAAAGTTGGTATATTATGCAGACCGCGTGCAGACGATAAAAAAACCTTTAATTGACAATACGGCATACATAAACAATATGTGCAGCGGTAAGTAGTACTCATTGATTTATGCTGAGTTCAACATTTTGTTAACAAATGGAACAAATTTTGATAACTACCGAATACGAACATTAGAAGTACGCTCCCGTTTCATTTTACTCAATTTACGTAAAAAGTGGATCTACTCAATTTTAATAGAAGATCCACTTTTTAAAAAAATTGAGTATCATTTACGTGAGAAAAAAAAGATAATTATGAATCATTTTGAAATTATGCTGTAAGATAAAACAAATATTTAAAATACGATCGATAACAAAACGTCCAATGTACCTTCCGTCTGATTTCACGCAGCTCTGTATATGGGACTTTTGTCAGCCACTTGCCAATGTTCGTCTAAAATTTAGAAAGATGTACATTGGACCATTTTTTTTGTCGTCTAAAAACGCGTGTTTTGTTTGTTTGGAGAATTAAAACATGCAAAAAAATCTTCGGTCGGATGGATAATATTTAACTACATCAAGCAACATTATTGTCAAATCAAAAAAATAGGATCGAAAATTTAAATATTATTTTTTTTAAATCGTTATTGCAACTCAATCACTGTCATCTTTAATTTTTTAACTGTTTACATCCTAAAAAGTCGTCAGGATTTCAAAGAAAATGTTTCCCTAGATGTTTACCATGATTCTAGTCAAGTAATTGATACATTTGTTGCTTAGGACCTATTGCTTAAAGTTCGCATAAGTTCTCTATTAGCTTTATTTTTGAACTCTTGAACCCCCTAATTCTTGCAATTAGCAGTAGCAACAGTAGCCCATCATATTTGAGAACTCATACACCTGGGTGCATATTTATTCAATCGGAAATCTCTCAAATCGGCACAATAAAGGATCAATGGCATAAAAATAGCAATATCAGAGGCGTTGGTCTGTTATTGCACGGCAAGTGTCATACTTTTTTAACGAAAATTTGACACAATTTTTATGCCTGTTTTCAAGCATATTTGCTGGGTGAACTACAAATTATTATTGCTATACAACTAACCCTTGGTCTTGACGTTTATGCTAAAGAACAAATCTCGAGTTTTTTTTACATAAGGGCGAATCTAACTTTGAGAGATTCCCTCCGGTCTCGCTCTCTTTAATTTATTACAGCACCGTTATAAATTCTTCGAGGGATCCTTTAGTGCAAATCGAAACACAACAATTCTGCCTTGCATACACTACAAATAGTAGAATGAAAAACGTTAAAGTGATTGGAATATGAATGAAAGAGAAAGTAATCAAAGAGAGTCTCTCAATGTAAGATTCACCGTGCAAAAAAAACTCTAAAAATATTTCGCGTTACTAGTGCACCTGTTACAATAATCTGATTGAATAAATATGTAGCCAGTTGTTAGGGTTCTCAAATATAATGGATTACTTTTAAATTGAATGTTTGATAATTGCAAAGATGAGGTGGTACAAGAGTACAAAAATAGCGCTATAAGGGAGCTAATGTGAACATTATTTTACTAGTCCTTTTCGCACTCAAAAAAGTCCAATTTACGTTCAACTTGAAAAAAGACCAATCTAAAGGCTCGAACGCAGTGATAACGGAAACGGAACGGCAACGGCAGCGGAAGAGCCCAATATAACTAGACCTGCTTGTCGGATAGAAAACTGATTAGATCCAAGTTGATTCCAATTGGAAATATCGACGTCATTTACGGCAACTGTCAAACTTGCCGTTTCCGTTCCGTTTCCGTCCACATTACGTTTGGGCCTTAACAGGTCCAATATACAAATGTAAATGCAATAGGTCCTAAGGGCATCTTCAACGGCGATCCAAATCGTGGATTGGATTTATTGTTTTAGAACAAACGCAAAAACATCGCTGCACCCAAGGGATGGATCGCTCAGCACACTTTTCTCCGGTGCTATTTTTCTTGAGTGTGTATTCAAGCGTTGCATTGTTCTGGGAGTTCCCGTAATGTGCCGAAGGTGCCGATGTGTTGACAGCCCAAATTGTTATTTTCTGCTGAGCCTGGCAACCAGGCAATGTATATTGGCAAGGTTGCTGTTATTTTATTTCTACAAGCTCAACTGTCAAAAGTGTTCTTCAGTGTGCCACACATGTGGTATGGATTGAAAATCGATGTGCCGCAGTGATGAAACATATTCGTCTAGTGTGTAAGAAATCGTGACTGGCACACTGTTCTTAGCGACTTACCCCTTGGCTGCACCGGTGTTGTAAATTTTGTTTTATACTGGATCTATTTTGCATCATTTTAAAACTGGTATATGTTTTGATCTATTCTTGCAGCAACTTGGAACAAGAAAAATATCGTTCCAAATCACTACACGCTACTTGATAATACCAATTATTGAGTAAAATTTCAGCTTTTACTAAACAATAACTCAGTTTTATTGAGTATATTCCGAGGAATATTTAAATATGTGAGCCGAAAAGTAACTGTGTTTGCTGCATGTGATGCTGGCGGTGGACTAAAAAGTTGTGTTGCTTTCGAATGCTGATAATTACCTCCACTTGCTCCTAAATTGCCTTTTCGTTTCATTCCTTCATAACGAATGCTTGTCTTAGTTTTGTGACAGCCACTGCATTTTCCGGAAAACGATGACTAGATCAAAATGCGGAGGTTCCGAGATTCCGAATAGTATTTCGATTGCTCGGAAATAAGAAGAAATGAAGTCTTCAAAGTAAACAATCTATTTATTGATAGATTGGTCATACATTCAACTGTATGAGCTTGCAAATAGCTCATACAGATAAATTTTGGAGAAGCCTCTGGTTGACTCTAGTTGTCGCATAATGTCCAGGAACACCGCTCTTGGCATGCAGAAACGCAGAAAGTGCTTCTCGTTGTAGGTTTGCGTGTCGCTAAAGTAGTCTTGGAACAGCTGATGACCGGAACGGAAATCACGGTCGACGTTTGGGCGTCATCCAGGATGTGACCCACTCCGCTTCGACTCCGCTGCCAAACTACAAATAAACATTATTTAATATCGTTTTAATTAAATGCATGCATTCACACACTCACCTTTAGCCAAACGAAAAAGCAAGTATTCCTTGTCGTCAGCTAACGATGCACTACTGGCATTAAAAATTATTTGGTAAAACCAATCAATCGCAAAATGTTTGTGAAAAATCTACGATCTCTGAAAAAAATTCTGATCTCTGATATTGAATGATCGACAGGATGATAGGTGTTGGCGGGTTTAACAACAAGAAATACAACACCGGTGCGGGGAACGCAAAGTTGGTCTATTTTAGCTAGTTCTATTCGCCGATGTAAATCAGGTATAAAGTTGATCTAAAAATAGACCGCCGCTGAAGATGCCCTTAGGCAAATGTATCAAATACATCAAGCTGAACAATGCGTTAGGTCCTAAGTAACATTGAGAGACTCTCTTTGTGGACTTTCTCTTTGCGTTTCTACGGCTATGTAAAAACATTTTCAAGTATTTTTGACACACAGTACGGTAATATAAAGAGTAGTTAAGGATCTAATACGTCAAAAACATCAGCAAATCGTTTAACAGACAAACTATTAACGAAAGAGAAAGTCGACGAAGAGAATCTCTCAATGTTACTTAGGACCTAATCCAGTGTTCAGCTTGACATAATATCATTAGAAACAAAATGTTGGTTTTGAAGTTTCTCGAGATTCTCGATATTATCACAGAGAACAGACATCCAGGCTCGAAAAGTTTTTCCTCTATTTACTGTGTAAAATTTTAAAAGCAAACCGTTGGAAAAATAACACCGCCTAGTCTAGGTTTCACCATACTAAAATTTACAGGCTATCAAATCTCAAGGTGGGCAAGTGGCGCCATCAACATACGAATCACCAAAACTAACGGAAACGAGCTGTAATTTTAAAATGGCAGTTACAAAAATTTACACACGGTGGGCACTCCAGCTTGGATGTCTAATCATCGTAAACTTCAAAACCAACATTTTGTCTCTAAATTTGACGAAGTTTTACATTAAAAACCATGCAAAAATTAAAGATAATATGATTAAGTTGCAATTACGATTTAAAAAACAAATTAAAACTCAGTCGTTGCGAATCAAAACAAACCCAAAAAAGGAGAGAGTTCCTCTCCCATGTGCGCATCAGTAAACAGAGTGCACACAATAGATCGCTAAGAATAAACTATTCAAGCCACAGTGGTACATGAGCGTCTTTCCATGCGTCAATTTTTGCCTGTTGAAGTGGCGGACTTGTTCCGTTGCTACAACCTACCCCGCAGTGGGATGTTAGGCAAAGATTGACGTCCATGGTTCGAGTACCATTGGATACATGCCCTTTCGCTCAATTTTCAAAAACATCTGTTAATTTTCCTACCTGCCGCACTCTGACGGACCTTTCAACACTTTCTCTTCACATCTTTCATTCTAGCCAAAAACATTGTTGTTCACTCTTAGTGCCTCATGGTGATGAGCGAACATCTCCTTCTACATCATAATCGTTACTCCTCGCACGGAGAATACATAACATAACAATTAATGTATAAATTAAAACTATCAATCCTATTTTTCTCGATTTGACACCAATTTACATAGGACGTAATGCAATGTTTAGCTTGACATTATTAAGTTGCAATAGATCATTGCACGATGGCGTCATCAATGCAATTTTGACAGTTCATAGAGCTTGTTTACGTGGACTTAGAATATTTTCGGTAAGATCGGATTGATATCCCGCATAACGAAAAACAATTTGCTATATAGTCAAAACTATATTTCGAATGTAAGATATATTATCACATTAAATGTTATTGTTATCGCATAGTTTAATCTCATTTTCACCATACAACTTCTACATTAACACATATTGTTAATGTTTGCCATATTGTCATTGAAAAGTTTTTGATTGTCTGCACTCGGTCTGGATTATATACCAACTTTTTGGCATAGAGTACAGCAAAAATTTTGTTCGTGAAAATTGCCATTTTTTTATGGTAACCTAACTTAACCGCCTATTCAGCATATTGTTATTTGGCCTTTTACCATCTGACATATTGTTAAAACTATAAAGGAGATTGTTAGTTAGTTGTCTACTCTAAAGGTAAATGTCGTAACAATAACGGAAACGGTCGTAAACAATAAGGAAAATGGTCAAATAATGGTTTATGATTATGCGGGATATTGTACTCTAAATTTATCACGATTGAAGTAAAATTGCAGGAAAACAAACACCAGTGCTCATTTTTACATCATTTCCTGTATCTAATCCTACAGAATCCGGAAAAAGCCAATAAAATTTTTCGATTGAGCGGTTCAAATTCTAACACCTTGTAAACAAGCTCCCTGAACTGTCAAAAAAGTGAGGTTAATACATTCGGTGCAATGATCTATTATGATTTTGGCTGTGTTCCGACGATTAATAGCGAATTCGTTTTGATCCAGTTCCAAACTGGATCGGGTATCAAAATTGGGTCGACTTGTTGTGTGTTAAACGCAGGGATCTGGCGAACAGAGATGTTCTTGTATCCTAGAGGGTTTGAGCTGTTTAGTGGAATACTTGTAACTATAAATTAGAAGAAAAATTAGTAATCTCCATTTAATTCCAACTACCTTTGCTTATCTTCGACAGATACGCGTATTTCGTCTACAATGTGCAGACTTCTTCAGTGTCTCGTACGTCGAGTTATTAGTACGAGACACTGAAGAAGTCTGCACATTGTAGACGAAATACACGTATCTGTCGAAGATAAGCAAAGGTAGTTGGAATTAAATGGAGATTACTAATTTTTCTTCTAATTTATAGTATGTTCTTGTAGTCAACATCTCTAACAACCAAACGTCATAAGATTCATTGTTTGTAAACAATGCTGGCGTTCCTACCCGTAATAACAAACGTCAGACGGTGCTTATTCAAATAAGGCCCGTGATATGTTGCATACTGTCAAACGCTAGCAAATAGTATAGGGTTGCCAGGCCCCTGGTTAAACGTCAGTGGGTACGGTTTTATTTGTAAAGAGTCACCCACAATTGATACGTTGCGGATGCGTTGACGTAAATTTGACAGAAAACCTATGGGAAAACTGTCAAATTCACGCAAACGCATCCGCAACGTATCAATTGTGGGTGACTCTTAACTCGTATCGGATGGAGTTTTGCACTGACAATAAGTTCGGGAATCGCAGGTTCAAAAACGAATTCGATATAAGACTGCTACTCGAGCTGACTTATTTCTGACATACGGCAACTCAGTTTTGACAGACACCTTATCGAAAGTTTGTTGATTAATAACATAGGGGCTTTAATTGATTAATCGATTATTTTCTATCTGTCAAGTTTAAGTAAAATTAAAATTAATTCACGAATTGGAACGCAGTCTTACGTTCGTTCTACACGTACATGACTTATATTACATGATATACGGAACTCATCTTTGATTCAGACACCTATATCGATATAGTTTGTTGAATAATAACATAGAACTTTATATTGATTAATCTGATTATTATCATATATAGTCAATGATTAAGTAATATTAAGAATTATTCACGAATGTGGAACACAGTCTTATAGTACGTTCACACTACTGCTTATATTACATGATATAGAGTATCTTGATATCAGCAACTATACATCTAGTTTTGACTGGAAATAATGTACATGTAATTTGATATCAAGATACTCTATATCACGTTATATAAGCTGTAGTGTGAACGTACTATTAAAAACCAAATGAAAACCTACAATCCAGGGGCCTGGCAACCCTATCCTATTTACTAGCGTTTGACAGTATCCAACATATCACGGGCCTTATTTGAATACGGCCCGTCTGACGTTTGTTACTACAGGTAGTAAGGCCAGCATTGTTTACAAACAATGAATCTTTTGACTTTTGGTTGTAAGAGATGTTGACTTCAGGAAAATCTCTGTCCACCAGATCCCTGCTACAATCCTATTTTCTCTCGATTTGACACTAATGTTACATAGGACCCAATGCAATATTTGGCTTGATTTATCAGCAGGTTTTGGCACAGGTCTATTTTTTATAAAAACAGACACCCGAGAAAAAAAATCTTGGAATATTTTGACAGTTAGGCTAAGGTAAAAGTGAAAAAAATATTAATCATCTCAACGTCTCAGATCTCAACATACGAGTGGTTTGCAGTTTTCCAAAATTTATACTGAAATATCGTTCTCAAATTCTGTTGCCATTCATTCGATCTTTGTAAAAGCATTAAACTCGCCAAAATGGCAATTTTCGAGGTAAATTTCACTCCCTAGTTAAGATCCATCATTAAATATCCTATAAGTGACGCCTCTTTTTGTGTTCCATTTTTATTCTCCTGTACCAGTGGCGAAAGTTTAATTTTTTCGACCTCCGGAAAGGCGTTGATAAGGACCGGGTTGCGGAAACCTTGCAAGGTGCTAGTATAACGGCCACCGCGAGTGGCAACAATTTTATTGTAATATGCGACTCGGAGGGCATGATACACAGCTTCAGCCGTTCATGGGAACCGATCAGCTTCAAAGGCCACGAAGGATCCGTTCTGCTATGTGACGTTTCTAAGCAAAACAATATGTTGGTGACGGTTGGGGAAGATAATGGGCCAACGTTCAAGGTATGGAATCTGTCCAAGATAAACTTGGTAGCCGGGGCACAGTGCTTGCGTACCGTGAAAACTATGGTTGCAATGCCGACGGCATTAGGTGTATCCGAAGGTGGTCAGTTCATGGCGATTGGTTTTGCGAAAGGTAGCATTTCGCTGTACCGGGGAGATATTAGTCGAGATAGGTCCAAAACGCTGAAGCAGCTCATTGCGGGGACGACCGATATAACAGGAATTGCCTTTAAGCATTGCAATAAGGTGATGGTAAAACTTTGACTTATTTCAGAGAAAACAGTAAACATTCAATTTATTACAGATTACGCAAATGTTCGTTTGTTCCAATTCTGGAGTCTACCTGTATAATCTTCAAACACGGGATAAAGAAATAAGGATAATTCTAGATACGATTAGTTCGCCGGTTGGATGCTGTGCTCTTCAAACAGGTCACAACGAAGGTCATTTCATGGTGGGACGAGATGATGCAGTTTATTGTTACACGTCGGATGGACGTGGTCCTTGTTATGCTTTAGAAGGAAAGAAAACGCTTCTCCAGTGGTTCCGGTCCCATTTGTTGATTGTATCGAAGAACACTCGAACCAGCGGGGTAAACGCAGGTGGGTTTATCCTTACCGTGATAGACATCCAGAATAAGTTTATCGTCTTCACGTGTCCCATCGAAGAAGTTGCGGCGATAATCACGGAGTTCGGGTCGTGCTTTATATTGACCGAGGCTAAAAACATTTTCCATTTGGACGAAAAAGATCTGCAAAGTAAATTGAATTTATTATTTAAGAAAAATTTGTACGATATAGCAGTTAGAATAGCCAAAAGTAATCAATACGACGCTGATGGGTTGGCTGGAATTTTCAAACAATATGGTGATCACCTTTACAGCAAAGGAGATTTTTCCGGATCGGTTGATCAGTATATTAAAACCATCGGATTTTTAGAACCATCTTATGTGATACGGAGATTTCTGGATGCTCGTCATATACACTATCTGACCGACTATTTGCAAGCGATTCACAAATCTGGCAGGGCAACAGCCGATCATACAACGCTGCTATTGAACTGCTTCACGCGATTGGATCGCACCGAGCAGCTGAAACAGTTCCTGGAGAACGAGAACAAGTTGAACTTGTTCGATGTGGACGTGGCCATTAAGGTGTGTCGCAATGCATCAGTTGAACAAGCCATGTCGCTAGCGAAAACTCACAACAAGCACGACCTTTGCCTCAGCATTCTAACGGAGGATCTCGGTCGGTACGAAGACGCTTTGAAGTACATTAGGCAGCTCAGTTTCGACAAAGCTGTAACGAGTGTCAAAAAGTACGGCATTCTTCTAATGGAGCACTGCCCCGAACAGACGATTCACCTACTGAAGGAGCTCTGTACGGATTACGCTCGTACGGTTTTGGGTACCAATGCAATGCAGGATCATTTCGGCGACAATATACAAGCTGTAACCGACAACGGGCTCAGAGAAGAAAATTGGAAGGTAAATGATTAGATAGGATTAGCTATTTCCCAAAAAAGGTATGAGTTAACAACTTAACTTGACTAACATAAAGAGAGCATCGGATGTGTTTAATAATATAGTGATTATTCGGATTCAGGTTTCGTCGTCGTGCATGCCATCTTCTGTATCCACGCGCTCGACATGTCTTCGTGTGCAGTAAAAAGTTGTGATAAACATAACATATGTACCGTGATGTACCCTTATTCCGTCCGCCTAAGGCTTTGTATAATGTTTTAAAGCTGTCAAAACAACAATGTTCAAACAGTTGATGACCTTTATAATGCTTTAAATTTATTCTTCTATTCATTAAAAATAAGGATCACAAAATCAACGTTCTCATATTTTCCAAAACAGTTGAAAACAATTTGCACAATTTGTCCCTAATCCGTTCATATGTGTTCCTAATTCCAATCACCCTTAATTATTCAGATATGAAATTGCTTATGATAAAATAACGTTTTATGTAGCATAGCAGACAATGTTTTAATTTGCTATATTTTCATAGAAGTGAATTTTAATGAAGAAGTAGTTTTAGCAATCAACCAATTTAACAAGTTTTCGGCAATTTATTTTATTTCTCCTTTTTTGTTTGTTTGGTAAGAACCTTCAACTGTTTTTTTTTCTCTGTTTTTCATCTCTTTTCTTTTGTTTTTCCATCTCTACTTTTTCCATCGCTTTTTCAGCTTTTGTCCACACTTGATAAAGATTCGTATCTATAACAGCTCCATGCCACTCTCCCACGGGAACGACAGCTTTGGAATATTCTTAGTTGATCCGGTGATAAGAACGATTCGGGGCGCTTTACAAAGTAATCATTATCAGCATTATGGAACCTCAGGTTGTGCTGACATACTTCAGTGTGTTTGACGATAAGAGCTGCATAGTTGACTGCATCGGAATCAAACCGGTATAAGCCACAACGTCTGAAACCGTTAATCAAGGTCGATTGTAGGTTATTGGTCATTTGATCTACAGGTTGTGTTAATATCTTTCCTGTGTTACTTGGGTCGAATGCAGTGGAAGACATATCAGGATTATGTGTTTTTCTACGCAAAACTCTGTCGTTTGGGGGGAGACGTGAGACTCATGTCCATCGAGAAAAACTATTACAGGGAACGGTATTTTCTTCTTAACAAGCCATGGATAAAATACATCCTTGAGAAATAGGAAAAATGTGTCCCTGTTCATCCACCCTGATTCTGTTTTCCCAGCGGCCCAGCCTTCAAGCAACATCTGTCAAATCTCCGCGGGCATTCGCGATTTGTATGGGCACTGTAATGATTTAATAACTAGCAAGCAAACTGACAACACTGTATCTAAGAAGAGCCATTCGACATGGAGTTTTCATAAGGGCCAATGTCGCAAACGTAAACAATGGCTTCTTTTGCGAATTTCTTGAAAATGCTAACTCGCTCTAGTAAACTACCACTTCTATTATAAAGGGGAACTCCTGTTCTGTACATTCGTCGTCATAATTCACTATGATTAAGTTAGCATTCTCGAGAAATTTGCGGAAAAAGTCATTGTTTACGTTTGCGACATTGGCCCTTATGAAAACTTTTTGTCGCATTCATTAAAGTTACGTTCTCCTGTACACGCGTGTTTTATTTACAATCGTAACATTTTGGCGACGCGGTGTAAATCGTATTAAATTCGTGGAGAACGGTTCCGGATTGTATAATTGAATTGTCCGGACCGGGAGATTAAATTCGGGAACTTTGTTGTTACGTTTCGAGAGGCCAAATTGCCGGTAAACAGACGTGAGAACCAGTCGAAAAGTGAACATAGCCTCTTATTTCTTTGAGGAAGCCAATACACGGACAAATCACAATTCTACGCTGGAGATCGAATTCGAAGTAGAAAAGAAAATATAAACATGGAATCCAAGCCATCGTTGCCTCCGTTTGACACAACCGATACATCCTCGGTTGGTACCCGCTGGAGAAAATGGAAACGGTCGTTGGAATTGTTCCTCGAGGTGAACTGCATAGCACTGCCATCGCGGGGACTGAGGTCCAAGACATCTTCTTCGAAATTGAAGGCCATGACGCTCCAGCACCAGCAGGCTCGGATGTTTACAAGGAAGCTATCCGACTATTGGATGCACATTTTGCTCCATTGGCCAGTATCCCATACGATCGGTATGTGTTCCGGAGCATGAAACAGAAAGAGGATGCGTCTGTGGAGAAGTTTGTCATGCGATTGACGGAACAGGGTTTCCTTTGTGATTACGGAAGAGCGCTTGATATGCGTATAACGGAGCAAATTTTCGACCATTGCCGCTCGGATGAGCTTCGCGAGGTTATATTGAAGAAGAAACTTCTGACGGTAGCGGTGATTGTGGAAGAAGCAAGAGTTTTGGAAACCGTCCATCGAAATAAGGAGGAGATGAAGAAAATATCGATACCGGTGGACGAGGCAAGAGTTGTTCAAGTGAATCGCGGAAATAAGAAGGAAGTGTGTTTCCGGTGTGGCAATGTGGGGCACTTCGCCAGTGACATAGGCTGTTCAGCTAAGAACAAAGTTTGTGACAAGTGTAAAATCGTCGGACGTTTTCGTAAAATGTGTAAAACGAAATCGGACGACAAGCAACAACAAGAATAAGAAGAGGAATCGTTTATTCCAAGTACGTAATTCTGATGACAATGAAGATTCCAGCGAAAACGAACTAGGACGAAGTGACATTGATAGTGACCTACAGCAAATTAATGCCACAGGCGCGGAGCATGATATGGTGAACTGTTTTACTGGTGGAGTGAAATTAAATTGGGTGGTTGATTCGGTAGCCCATGTGAACGTTATCAGTCTCAAGGCATGGCGATACTTGAAGGGTAAAGGATGCAAAGTTAGCTACAGCTGAGAAAGCCGAAATTTTTTAAGAGTGTATGGAAATGGTAAACTAAAAGTCCACAAAATCTTCAAAACTGACATCGGCACCCGCTCGAAAACGGTTCACCACGAAATATATGTCTTCGATCATGAAAAAGGATCCAACCTCCTCAGTAATCATTCAGTGTGATGAAGAAAGAAAAACTACCGATCGGAAAAGTGAAAAACTTGCAAGAAGACGTTAAAATTGACGATAGACCTCGTCGAAAGTAAACAGCAAGACCTACTAAAGCAAGACATCATCGAGCCAGCACCACTCAATATTACATGGGCTTCACCTCTCGTTGTGACCCCGAAGGATGGAGGTAAAAATGTTCGTCTCTGCGTAGACATGCGTCGTGCCAATGAAGCGATAACACCAGAACGTCATCCGTTGCCAACCTTTGACGAAATCATGCCCCATCTGGATGGTTGTAATTTTTTCAGCAAAATAGACCTAGTTAAAGCGTTTCATCAAATCAAGCTGGCACCATCGTCTAGAGAGATTACGAACAGTCGTTACTCCAACCGCTTACTACAGATATAAGCGGTTGATGTTCGGTATGAACTGTTCCGCAGAAATATTACAGCGAGAGATTAAGCGGATTCTAAAGGGGCTCAAAGGAACAAAGGTGTTCATCGACGATGTTTTGGTGTATGCAGAAACAAAAGAGGATCACGACCAACGAGTGCAAGCAGTTTTACATCGGTTGTAAAAAAAAAGGACTGACAGTGAACATGAGCAAATTTGAAATTGGAAGAAGGCACTCAACTTTATGGCCAGCCTTGTCACCTTGACCCCGACGGAGAAAAAGCACTCGACGCTGGACAAGGAAGCCCTTGCCATCGCTTGGGCGACAGACAGGTTTCGGATGTATCTGGATGTTCTATTGAGAATGCAGGCCTATCGCTACAAAATCAAGCATGTTCCAGGCAAGATAAATATAGCTGATCCTCTATCGCGGCTTTCCGAAGTACTGAACGGAAAAACATTCGACAGGAGTTCAGAAGCAGATCTATGTGCAATCGTGGAAGTCAATAAATCCGCTGCAGTAACCATGAGTTAAATAATTGAAAGTTCGCAGGATGATGAAGAGATCCGAAAAGTGATAAATTCACTGTTCGACGGAAAATGGGAAAATAACACCAAGAAGTATGCGCCATTCAAGAACGAGTTGTACTTTGCGAATGACATCCTACTGCGGAAAAGTAGGATTGTGGTTCCACAGGAGTTAAGAGAAACCGTCTCGACTCTGGCACATGTTGGCCATTCTGGTCGCGAAAAGATGAAAAGAAGGCTTCGAGTTGCTGTTTGGTAGCCGGGTATCGATGCAGCGTCGGAGAAGCTCTGTAAGGAATGCTACAGCTGCAAGTTGGTAGGTCCTTACGAACCACTACGTATCAGGGATTTGCCGAGTGCTCCATGGGTTCATTTGTCTGGCGCTTTTCTTGGGCCGCTGCCGGACGGTACGTATTTGTTTGTGATGATTGATCTATACAATCGCTATGTTTTGGCGGAACCTATGAAGCGCACCACATCAAGTGACGTCTTTCGATTCCGGAATGAAAGCTTCACTAGAATGGGTTTACTATATGTATTAACTTTCGACAACGCTAAGAACTTTTCCAGCCAATAATTGAAGGATTATTGCGTGGATAAGGGAATCAGGCTTACGCATACCACGCCGTACTATCCAAGCGCGAACGGAGAAGTTGCAAAATCGGTCGGTGCTCAAGGTGTTGAAGATAAGCAAACAGCAAGGTACAAACTGGAGAGAGACGTTGCAGGAATATTTGTATATGTACTCAGTCTCTCCACATTCAGTAAATGGAGTTCCACCGGAACAACTGATGTTTGGACGCAGATTCAGAAATTTGATTCCTCACCTGCAGATGGACACATTCGACGATGAGGAGTAGCGTGACCGGGACCGTGTTGCAAAGCACTACGCCAAGGAATACAAGGACAAGAGGACGGGAGCAAAGGAATCGTCGGTCGATATTGGGGATGAAGTTCTAATGAAGACCATGACACGAGAAAACAAGCTATCGTCAAGTTATTCAACGACATGGAAATAATCTAACACTGGAGACGGAGAATAGGCAAATATACAAACGTAATACATCTCATGTGAGACCGTTCGTTCGTACATCGGTTCAGGAGAAGCAGGCTTCCACGGACAAGAACGAGTCAGACGCAGCCACTGATTCTGGAAGTAACACGTTGGATATGATGCCAGACAAAGAAGTGGAAATATCTAGACCTCGTAGAGAGACAAAACCGGCGAAACATTTTAACGGTTACTACCTGAAGTAATGGTTAGGTAGAAGATATTACTTTGTACTAAATAAGTTTTTAACTTAAATGAAGAAAGAGAGATATGTAATGATATAATAACTAGCAAGCAAACTGGCAACACTGTATCTAAGAAGAGCCATTCATTAAAGTTACGTTCTCCTGTACACGCGTATTTTATTTACAACCGTAACAGATACAGCATACGCGTTGGAGCCAACTGTCCAGCAGCGTTACCGCAGAATAGCGCAGTGTACGATTTGCGGTCAGAGTTTCCTACCTTAGCATGGACGTATTTCTGGTCGGAACCAGCTAAAACCGCTTCCTTGGTGGGAATTGTTCGCACAGCTGTTTCGTCCATATTGAAAAAAAATTCAGGGATTTTCAAAACGTGGGACAGCTGCTCTGCTTCATAATATTTATGAAAGTCGCTGAAGCATGACCTGATATGTGGCTCTGAAACGGCAGTCCGATGCTTTGGCATTACGCTTGGAACCCGTCGCGAGATTTCTGGCAGGCGATTAATGAACGAATTAATCCATTTTCGACCAGGTATTCCGTTCTTGAATGCATTGGGCCGTGCTGATTTCTGCACAAAATGCGCTACGCATGCCACTTTGGGAATACTTTTCAATCACTTTCTAGCGAAGTGTTGAATTTGGAATTCCGTGCATTTTCGCCGCTGTTCGGATTGAACATCCTGCTTTCACCATTTTAACAGCATCAATGAGTCTTCCACGTTCATAGCGCATATTTTTCCGATCGGGTTTCTGCCGAGCCATTACGATACAGCTGTCGAAATCTGATGATTGGAAAAAGGAATTCGTAAAAATGTGTGCATCCTTATTCCGATCATGTTTATTTTCACCACAGCCGATGCAATTTGACATTGACTAAAGAAAAATACACGAAAATCATAATTTTATACCTTTATTTTGTCCTGTGTTACTGCTTTTCCACCGAATCTTGCGATTTTTATCAAGAAAATTAATTTAGAAAGTGATCGAGGTTGTTACTCATTCCTCCAAGCTAGCAACAAATATGGCGTCCGTCCTGACGATTAACATTATATTTTATTTATATTCAAACAGTAAATCATAGCATACTGAGTTGCTATTCAAGTTTTTGGAAAGCATTAATCTCACAAAAAAATAGGATTACATATTCATTAGAATTGTCCTGTCAAGTAGCTATAAGTTAATCTTTTGTTTCAAGTGAACGGAATTAGGAGCTGATTGGAATAAGGGAACATCACGGTACACTGCTTCCGAACTGCTCGACGTTATGCCTTATTTATCAATAGTGAAATCGCTCAAACTATAGATACTGATAGATAGATACTATAGATATAATGCAAACGTATCATCTCAACCTGCATAGATCGTCAAACTTCATATTTCTCAAACCATGTTTTGAATTCGATCTCGATTTTTTCTCGATATTATTTGTTCTTTGGAACTTTAGAACACAACTCGCTTCAGAATTTGAACATCCGACTTCAGCTTCTGCTTCTTATTTCACACTAACTAAACGATTTTGTTGTTCAACTATACCTAATATTCGTGTTTCTTTGATTCCTTATCATCAACAACTAGCTCTCTGGCACCAATAACCCCGAGGATTTCATTCATCTGTTTTCGAACGATGAATTGCTGATCGATTTCCTGGAGCATATGATTATGAACATACCGTCTTGTTGCAAGTTTGTGTACAATACATTAATAGAGCATTATCTGTACCGTTGGCGGGAAGAACCCGCAATTGAAAGCAAGCTGTTGAACTTGCTAAAAAACGACGCCGAGCGATACGACAAGAACCACGTGCTGATACAGTGTCGGGTGTACCAGTTTTGGCCGGGGGTAATGTACCTCTACGAAGAAGACAAGCTGCACCACTTGATTATTCGGCACTATTTGAACAACCGTGACTACGACAACTTGCTGAAGAGCTGCCGGAAGCTTGGTCAGCATGATTCTTCTTTGTGGCTCTTGGCGTTGAACGGGTTGAAGAATGATCCCGGAGCTCCGTCGAAGCTGCTGTCGCAAGTGCTTCAAGTGATAGGTATGTCTTTGAATTTCGCAGCTTCGAAAATTAATGAATAATTCAAATTCTGTTACCACTCATAGCTCACGAGAAACTTCAAGCCCCACTACAAATACTCAATTGCATGGCCTTGGAGAACGGACCTACTCTTCTGCCGGTGCGCGACTACTTCATGCAGGTATTCCTAAAGGAACAGGAATCCACCCACCACGATGAGGATCTGACCCGAGAGTTCAGCGAAGAAACGGCATCGATCAAGAAACACATCAAACATCTCCAGGAGGGAAATGTAGAGTTCCGCAACACGGTATGCGATAGCTGCAAACAACCTCTATCCTGGCCAGCGCTCTTTTTCCTTTGCAAGCATTCCTATCATCAAGAGTGAGTAGACACTGTCTGTCATTGACGATATATCATCTCACCCCACCCCTTTTTGCATACAGCTGCATTCGCTGTTACTCCGATACAGAACGGGACTGTCCGGTGTGCAATAAGAATAACATCCAACTGATGGACACCTTACGAGCTCAGAGCGAATCACGTGGCCAGCACGATGCATTCCACAATTTGCTAGATCGATCAACGGAACCGTTCTCCGTCGTGGCAGAATACTTCGGCCGGGGACTGTTCAACAAGCTGTTTATCGTCGAGGAGCAGATTTCTCAAGCGGAGGTGAGTTGTTGGTTTTTGAGATTTGGTATGTCCATTGATAATAGGTCCCATGATGTTTATGTAAAAGGTTCGATTCAAGGTTGAGCCGAACGAGTCAATCACGTTAACGTTGTTCCTTTGAAAAATGACAAAGATTGCCACTGAGGACCATCAATGTAGAATGGGAAAAACAATTTTTTATTCCTTAAATTCCATTTAAATCGTGCTTCATGATTCCGTTCCAGCCTACACCTACCCCGACGGACACCGGCATGCGACAAATGATCAAACAGACCGAACAGATTCGAGGCCCCGAGACGGCGGTAACCAAAAAGACACAGCTCAGCTATGGGCCCGGTGCTGAAGCTCGAATACGCCAAGAGGAAGGTCAGCGTTCACAGATGCGTCTGGAGATGCAGGAGAACGAAATGCGGCTGCGGTTGGTGGAACAGGAACGGATACGTCAGCGCCAGCTAGCTCAACAGCAGCTTCGGTTGAGAGACGAACGCAGTCCCAAGCGATCGCCTTTTGGCAGTCCGAAGCCACCATCAACACTGTCGAATTATCCATCCCAGGCGGTTAAACAACCTTCGCCATTGCCGCCAACTGCTGCTGCTTCAAGTAATCCCTTTGGCGAGGAGGAAGACGTGTCCGGCTATGACAGCGCCATGGATCCATTCGCTTCGGATGATCCCATGCCAAAGAAACCGGATGCAACGCATCCGTTCGAGACCTACGACAGTAGTTTAGACCCGTTTGCAGAATAGAGTTTGATCCGTAGGTACTTTGAGATATCATTTATTTTGCTTGTGATTTCAAAACAATTATCTATTCCAATTAAAGAACAAATCAAATTCATGAAAATGTGTATCCGTTAGCTATTACCTATGCCATTTTTAAAACGAAATCTGCGCGTAGTATCGATCAATGCAGCCACGTCTTTATGATGCTAGGCGCAAGAGTAGTGTGATTTGTTGAAACTGCTACAATACAAATATTTATTTGCAATATGCTGTAGACTCATAAATGATAGGTTTCTTTAATTGTAAGCTGTAATAAACTTTCTTACAATCTATAACTTATGGGCACATGTTTCGTTTTGCAGCTTCCGAGATACGAAGATGAGATGGAAGAAAATTATGAGAATATCCATACAGAATTATCAATCCTGAAGGATAAATTCGACATTAATTAACCAGGTAGATAAGTTATGGAAATACATTTATTGACACCCTGCCTAGAAAGTAATAACTCCGACGGCGTGACTGTTACTATGTCATCCACGTAGATGAGGATGTACTCGAACACTCCATCTCGCTTACGTGGATACAGACACGGAACCGCTTTGGATTGCATACATCCCATCGCTTTAAAGTCAACCTTCCGATATCCAACACGTACAGATTGCTTCAATCCGTAGAGGCTTCTTCTCAAACGACGAACGATTGCTACCTGCGGTTCCTGTAAACAGTGTTTCAAGAAGCACAATTTTCTACTTCATCTACCCAATTAACACCAGCTTTGAATGAGGAATCCGCTAAATCAACCGGTTCGCAGTCGTATCAAATGTCACCACGCGACGCGAATGTCACTATACGTCCGTCGTCGGTAAATTCCGTTGCCTCATATGTCGCGAGTCTGTCGTTGCAAACGTGTCCAAACTGTTGATTCTTTCTTCGAAAACAGTTCGCCTCCCTCCAACTCCTGTCAGGGAAGTAAATACAAATTCTCGCCAGAATACGATCGTGCTAGTGACAGTCGTCTTCAAAGTGAAGGATACCGACAAAAATTACCATTTCGCTAGTCGTGTTTGACATTGGCTTCCAAACTAGCTTAATTAGTGAATCACCTTGCCAGAAGTTTCGGCTGAAGTGTGTGAAGCTTAATTCACCAGTAAGTGGAATTGGTCAGTCTGCCGTGAAGTTCCACTTCGGCGTCACTCTGTCACACTTCGGAGATGATCGGCTCACTCCGGACTTCCTGCCCAGCCATCACATCAACGTTACGCGCTGGCAAATCCCACGCAATCTTCCGACGGCTTATCCCCAGTTCAACATCAGTCAGAAGGTTTACATTATCATTGGCTCTGAACTGTTCTTTTCGGTATTTCACCAGTCCTTGGTTGTCCGCTGCTACAGAAAATCGTAATGGGATACATCGTTTGTGGAAAGGTCACAGATCCAGCTCCAGCTCCGCTGACAGTCCAGAGCAGTCGCGTTTTTACAGACAACCGACAAGCAACTCGAACGTTTTTGGGAAATCGACAACTTTGACGTCGGAAGAACTTACACTCCCAACGTACAACGCTGCGAAGACCATTTCCAACAAACCGTTGAAAATAGCGCTCGTCGCGTAACCCATATTATTTTCCACCCCAGCATGCCATCCACCGTCCTGAAAGTTCCACTACGAAAACACGAGTAGTTTTTTATGGATCCTGTCGAAGCTCATCCAGCTCTGTACTCTACTGTTATCAACATCCGGTTGTCTCGGTACACTGTCACAGCAGACACCGAAAAAAGATCTTTCGACAGATCTGGGTGAATCCAGACCATCAAAGTATCAGCAGATTTTGTTCCAGAAAGATCCATTAGAACCAGCTCGAATCTACCAGTTGAAAACCATTACCTATAGTCTTGCATCTCCAGTTAGTCACTGACAAAAGGGAATGATTCTCGTTGCAAGTTTCCCATAATCAAGACGGGAATATACATGGACGACGGAATGGAAATCTATCACTCTCCTACTGTCAAGACCATAGGGCTTATCTGGTTTCCCAGCTTTACCGTTGACCAAGCGCTTTGCCGTCTCCGAGATGTCACAACTGCTTTAACCCTCTTGGCCTTCTGAGACCTGCAGGCGGTAGTTGATGCAAAAATGTTCGTCCAAACACTTTGGGCAGAACAATTGTCATGGGACCAATTATTCGATGAACACGCCACCTGGTGTGCAAGCTACCGCTCGGTGCTCAGTCAGTTACAGACACTTTCCGTGCCACGTTTGGTACAGAATCAGTATAGACTACACTGTTTCTGCGATGCATTAAAAGCCGCATACGGTTGCTGCATCTACGTCGTTTCGCGAGCTGAACGGACAGACCTTCATCCATCTGTTGACAGCCGAAGTCTCGTGTAGCTTCACTCCGTGGGCGATCTATTCCTTGTTTGGGACTGTGCGCCACTCTTCTCGGCAGCCACCTTGTGAATAATCTTCGTCAGACAACAGACTGCATTGATCCTCCAACATTTTGGACAGACTCCAGCATAGTTCTACACTGGATCAAGTCTCAGTTGAGGTATGGGAGGTATGGGAGGTATTATCGTCGAACCGGATTGCAGAGATTCAACCTCTTACCAAGGACTGCAGTCGGAGACACGTACCGTCAGAATTGAATCCAGCCGACAGTATTTTCCGAGGACTGGTGGCAAGTCAGATTTTGAGTAACGAATTTTGTGGCATGGATCGTTTTTTTGATAGTTGATAGTTGGCTTGATAGTTGGTTTCCATGCCGGACACTCCAGATTTACAACAAGAAGCCTGTCCTGTAATAGTTCTGCATAGTGCAATCGTCGACTTATTGTTGTTCGACCGAATCTAAAATCTAGTCAAGCTGGTACGTGTCGTAGCACATTGCTACAGATTTTTTAACGAAATACCAGGTTTCTCCATAGTGAACGCATCTTCGGTTCATGGAATGCAGAGGAAATTGAACATGCGCATAACATTTTTGTCAGACAAGTGCAGTTAGAATCTTTTCCCATCGAAATTTCATCACTATCTTCACACACGAGATGAACCTTTGTCTGCAGTAAAATTTCCTTCGAAATCAACAATCAAAGACCTGAAGTTGTTCACAAGTTTTCGGATTCTCCATCCGGCTGACCATCACACTTAGCTGTCTCATCGCTCGATCCAGTCACATCCGAACACTTCATGGTGGTCCAAGGCTTACGCTCGCTGCCATCCGCCAGCGATTCTGGACAGTCCGGAGTAGGCAGTAGTGCGTTAATGCGTTACATGTTTCCGGTGTCAACCGCTGCTAGCACAACAAATGATGGCATCGCTTCCGTCTGTTCGCTTTTTGCCTGCTGGTCGTGCATCCACTCTGGGATGGATTACTGTGGGCCGTTTCTCGCACGTCCGTTAAGTGGTCGCGTCGGTTAAAAAATACGGCGGTCTATTAATGTGTCTTGTGCTGAGGGCCTTGCATCTCGAAGTCGTTGCCGATTCAAAGGGTGTTCCACATCAAATTGCATCACGGGAAAAAAAAACGCTGTAGAAAGTTACCCATTGCGTATTTTCTTTTGAAAATTTGATTAGAAGTAGTTTAGAGTGCTGGCAATCGGGCATATATTGGACTCCGAAGGACGCTTAGATCGAATAAAGTTCGCCGAACCAAAAAGTTGACCATCTACAAGATTTATTTATTTATTTATATAATTCCAACCGATTAAATATCTTATCGAAATGTAATGGGAAAAAGCCATGTGGCGTAGAAACCCCTATCTTTAACCGGTACACTACATTAATCAACAAAAATAGAAGAAATACAAAATTAATTCTAGTGCATACACAAAACTTGCCAGTAAAATAACAAATAATCTTTCGTGATGGAATTAGTCGTCTGGTATCCAGTATGTAGTACATGCCACCATTTCTGAACTAGTGGCTATCCATCCAACTACGATGAATCCGGTGACGAAAGGTCTCCGCGGAATAGTTGAAGTCAAATACAGCGTTGAGTTCAATAAAGTACGATACCATGAATCGAATTGGATCGTGTTCGCCGTAGTTTGCAGCACGGGTTCCGAGCTGCAGAAAATTTCTTGTTTGCAGAACCCGTTCAGGAGCGTAGATAAAGAGTTCGGCCAGAATTCCTGGAGAGTCGGTTTCACATAGCAGCACTTTTGCCACGAAGACTGCTTCGTCTATGCTCCAATGTTTCAAAACCCAAGAGTGAGCAACGATCCTGGTAAGCTAGAAGGTTTACAGGATCATTCCACGGCAGATGACGGAAAGCATAACGAACACATTTTCTTTAAATAGCTTCAATCCTCGCAATCCTGATTCTTTGATACGGCCTACACACCAAAGCTCCAAATTTTAGGATAGAACGCACGAGAGAGCAGTACAATGCCTTTAGACAGGTGGGATCACGAAACTCGTCGAAGATCTTAAACATTAAACCGAGCTGTCTGTTGGCTATGGTAATCATATCTGTGTAGTGTCTAAATTTCAAACCGGAGTCAAGCGTTATTACAAGGTCACGAACAGTGTCAACTTTCTGCATAGGTTGATTGTTTATCATGTAATCAAATGCAATTTGGTTCAATTTTCGATGGAATGTGATATTGAAGCATTTGTTAACACGCAGAGTGAGGAAATTCCTAGAACACCTCTCTTCAAAGCTACTGATCCAGTGCTGTAGTCGTAAGCAGTCAGCGAAGCATCGTGCAACCACATAAATTTTCACATCGTCTGCATAGAACGACCTGCAGTTAGGTGGAAGTATCAGTTCAACCTCGTTGATGAAAATGGAGAACAGCAGTGGTCACAAGTTGCTGCCTTGAGTGATTAGCAAAGTAGTTCGATTGAGCTGAGCCGATCTTAACACAGAGTATCTTGTCCTTTAGGTAAGATTTAAACCAACGAACTAAAACATTTGACATACCAAGTATCTTACTTTGCCAAAAGTATAGCATAGTCGACCTGGTCAATAGCAGCCTTGAGATCTGTGTAAACAACGTCGCCCTGAGATCCAGCTTCCATATTCCGGAGACACGAGGAAATGAAAGGTGCAAGATTGGTTGAGATCGATCTTCTGGGGTGAAATCCATGTTGTTCAGAAGAGAGTGTCTGCAACTTGCAAATAACAAGTCGTTGGCGATGATTTCGAAAAATTTTGAGCAGGCACAGAGCAGTGCAGTAAATTTCATTTCATGAAATTGGATAAATTTACCGATAACTTTGTTCAACAGCTGACTTCATGAATATGGTGTAAGATAAAATTGAAGCTCTTGACAAATTCTACAACTTTGTCTAACAGTGCATTGCCCTAACTGGTATATAGAAAGTGTTATATTCAAATGATATTCATTGATGAATATCATTTGAATTGAGTTTTACACCAATCTAACATAACCTCGCAAAATGAATCGGATGAATTTCTTTTGACAGGAGTCCGTGGTTTGTTTATTTCATCTGTTTGAATTCGAAAACAAACAAACCACGAATACCTGTCAAAACTGACCTTAGCCTTGTACCACTCCAAAACCTCTTTCGAGTAATGGCACGAGACTAAATCCGGCCAGAAAATCGTAGGACCATCGTGTGACCTCAGAAGAGGAAGTAGACGCTTTTGGAGGCATTCCTTTATATTGTAGAGAGAAAAACGCGCAGTTATAACTTGTACGTCCGTGATGGTTAAGGTTTTATTTGGAAGTGAAAGAAAAGTACAGTACAGCAGAGAATCAAGAGGTAAACAAGTGTTACACACTAATTTGCAAGTATACAACATTGGGTTTATAGTATAGCACAGATAATGGTCTCGAACAGATAAAGCACAGCTTATATCATAGCATTTCAACACCCCCGCTTAAGCTGATGCGTCCACCCCCATAGCAGCTCGGTTGCGTCCTAGCTTGATTCGGTCAAGTGCCTTTGTCAGACCATCCGCAACCTGTTGATCGGTGCTTACGTAGCTCAGCCTTACGATGTTCTGGTCGAGGGCATCGCGTACAAAATGATGGCGTATGTCGATATGCTTTGTACGCGGTGTATAGCCTCCATTTTTGGCAATACAGATAGTGCTCTGATTGTCACAGCAAATCTCGATGGTTTGATTCCGTCCCAGTTGTTTCATCAAACCACGCCACCACATGGCTTCCTGTACGGCGGCAGATAGGGCCATATACTCGGCCTCGCATGTCGATAGGGCTACGGTGGGTTGCCGCTTGCAACACCATGACACCGCACCGCCTTGCAGCATGAAAATGTAGCCGCTGGTTGATTTCCGGTCATCCAAGTCCGACGCCCAGTTAGCGTCAGAGTAACCAATCAAATCGGCATTACTTCCTTTGGTGTATCGCAGCCTCAGTTTCGACGTACCACGCAGGTATCGAAACAGGTGTTTTACTGCTTCCCAGTGCTTGGGTCCCGGATTTGTATTGAAGCGACTTAGCTGGTTGACTGCGAAGAGGACGTCGGGTCTGGTGCACTACGCCAGATACATCAGACTGCCTACAGCTTCCTGGTACGGAACACCTTTCATCTTCGCAACTTCATCCGCGGACTGCGGAGCCATTTCCTTAGTCAGCTTCAAGCTGGAATTCATCGGGGTCGACACTGCCTTCGCCTTTTCCATGTTGAATCGGTAGAGCACCGACTCGATGTAAGCCTCTTGATCTAGAGCTACAGTATCGTTATCCCGAGTAATCCGCATTCCAAGGCACGAACTAGCAGGTCCCAAGTCCTTCATGCGAAACGTGTTGTTCAGCTTCATCTTGATGTCGCTGGTCCACATATCATCATTGGAAAAGATGATCACGTCATCGACGTAGATCGCAATGAATATCATCCGGTTGCCTTCGATGCGATAGTAGAGACATGGGTCGAACTTCGAAGGAGTCATCCCAAATCTACGCAGCGCCGCATCAAGTTTAGCGTTCCAAACGCGACTGGACTGTTTAAGTCCGTAGAGGGCTTTATTCAAACGGCAAACCAGTCTTGGTTGATCGGGCCTTTGGAAACACGGTGGCTGGTCCATGTAAATCTCCTCCGACAACTCTCCCTGGAGGAAGGCCGTTGTTGCATCCATCTGCTCAACGGACAGTCCATACCGGGTAGACAAGGTGAAAAGGTATCGCAGAGAGCTATGACGGACTACGGGTGAATATGTCTCGTTATAGTCCACCCCCTCTCGCTGCGAGAAGCCCTTTACTACTAGGCGGGCTTTGTGTCGGTCTACGTTGCCGTTTGCGTCGTGCTTGGTCTTATAGACCCATTTACATTTAATCGGTTTCCTACCTTCGGGCAGCTCGGTCAGGGTCCAGGTGTCGTTTGCCATGAGCGCATTGTACTCCTCAAGCATCGCTCGCTTCCAGAGTGCCGCGTCATCCCGCGACAGCGTCTCTTGATGTGTAACCGGGTCACCATTTGCCAATGGATCCCTAGCTACGTCCGTGTCGATCGCGGATGCGATCCCACTAAACTGCTCCTGGGGCGTGAGCTGCACCGGCGTAACCGGTTCGTCCTCGTTCGTATCAGCTTCCTGTAAAGGTTTGGAATGCGGCAGACCTTTGTACGACAATTGAAATTCATTGTACTTGCCTGGGATTTTGTGCTCCCGACCGCTACGCCTCAACACCTGTGACTGAGGTGGATTTGAAGTTTTGCGCGGTGGGAGCACAGGAGTCACGTCTTCGAAACCATTGAACTCTTCTTCGTCGCCGCTGTCGTAATCCGCAAAGATGTCGTCCTCAGCGTCTTTGCTCTCGGCACTCTCGACCAAGCGGTTGCTCGAATCACTTGTGGTTGGCGATGAAGAGACGAACTCGAAGTCTAGCGGAACCAAGATTTGACGTTGCTTTTCAACCGGTGGGCTTGCTGAACCTTCATCGATGAAGCAGACCTCTCGACTGGTGAACACTTTACACGACTGCGGATTGTAGAGCCGATATCCTTTCGTGTTGTCGTCGTACCCGATGAAAATGCATTCCCGTGACTTGGGATCCCACTTCTTTCGCCGTTGCTTGGGTATTTGCACCATCGCCTTGGTGCCGAAGATCCGAAGATGGGACACGTTGGGTTTCTTTCCGGACCAGACTTGCTCAGGAGTGGAATCGTGACCTTGCGTAGGGGACCGGTTAAGCAGATAGATGGATGTGTGTACGGCCTCAGCCCAGAATGTCTTCGCTAGTCCTGCTTCGAAAAGTAAGCATCGGGCGCGTTCAACAATTGAACGGTTCGCGCGCTCCGCCATACCATTCTGCTCCGGAGTGTATGCAGTAGTCTTCTGGTGTTGAATGCCGTGTTGCTTCAAGTAGTTCTCGAAGCCCTTATTCACGTATTCCTTCCCGTTATCGCTGCGAAGTACCTTGATCTTCCGTTCGGATTGTCGCTCGACCATCACATGGAACTCCTGGAAGGTTCTCAAAACTTCGGCTTCCGATTTCGTTTTGAGGAAATACGTCCACATCCTCCGAGATTTGTCGTCCACAAAGATGACATAATACCTGCTTCCTCCGAGAGATTTCACCTCCATGGGCCCGCAAATGTCGGTGTGCACCACATCGAGCATGCCCACTGCACGTGAACCTTCCTTACTAAAGGGGTGCCGACAATGTTTCCCCATTGAACATACCTTGCAGTCTCCCGTATTCGTGTTGTTGATTGCGATTCCATCCGCCAATCCGTTGGCCAATTTCCGAACACTCTTGGGGTTCAAATGCCCCAGACGCTGGTGCCAAACCTTCGCGCTGGTTGCAGGTGAGCAGGCCAAAGCATTCTTCACATCCGACTGCCGCTGTTCTCGTGGCTACCTGTGACCACGGTTTTGCCGTCGCTGTTCAGAATCTTACATCCAGCGTCGGTGAACACGACCGTGTATCCCTTCTTGACGATTTGGTTGACGGAAAGTAGATTGACTGAAAGGTCCGGGATCAGTTGAACATCATGAACAGGAATGCAACTCTCCTGACATGTCGGCTTCAACCTGGCCGAGCCAGTTGTCGTTACCTTCATCCCGCTTCCGTTAGCGGCAACAACAGATCCGGTCGCTGGCTTCAAATCCTCCAGAAATCCCGGATTGTTCGTCATATGCACACTTGCACCCGAATCGATGAACCAGTCAGATGCCTTCGACGATGAAAAAGTTGACAGCACCGCACAGAATGCATCCTCTCTCGCAACACTCCTGCAGTCCCGAGCGATGTGTCCAAACTTGTGGCACTTTCGGCATTTTGGTCCTTTTGGGGGATTACTCTTCGTTTCATTCTTCTGCTTATAGTTTCCAGCTCCGCTGCGTCTCACTGCTCCCGCCCTTTGGCTTGCAAGCAATGCAGCGTCCTCCGCCGAAAATTTTACCTCCTGCAGCAGCTTCGTCTTAATTGCATCCCCAGTGATCGGCGTCCCCGAGTTTTCTAGAGCCATTATCATGGGGCGATATTCTTCGGGAAGACCGGCTAGCAGCAACGTCCCTATCCAATCATCCGAAATTGGGAAATTAATTCCATTCAGTTGGTGTGCGGTCGTGACAATTCGGTTGACGTAATCGTCCATCGACGAGCAAGCGGATAGCTCAGTTTTTACCAACTTGTGCAGCAATCCAACCCTTCTTGTCAATCCTGTGTCGTCGAAAGCACTTTCAAGTTTCGCCCAAACTTCCTTGGCTGATTTGGCCTCCTTCACGTGCACATAGTTTACGGGGTCGAGCAGCAAAATGATTTTCGCTCTCGCTCGGCGATCGGAAGCGGCGTCAACTGCCTTGTCGGCTCCGTCCTCATTCTTCTCCGGTTTCACAGCGCTCCAAAGCTCCTCCAGCTCCAAATACGTTTGCACCGCAAACTTCCACGTGGGCCAGTTATCACGACCAGTGAGCCGCTCGATTCCCGGAAGACTCGAAATGTTGTCGACTACCGTGCCAGCTCCTCCAACTGGTGCTGCATTTCCTCCGCCTGAGCCGCCAGTCGAGTTTCCAGACCCGTTTCCTGGCATTTTGCCACCCGCGAACCGAAAAAAAAACACTTTTTCGCACTACGAAAAAAACTTCCGCGTAAGGGCACATAACCTATTGTAGAGAGAAAAACGCGCAGTTATAACTTGTACGTCCGTGATGGCTAAGGTTTTATTTGGAAGTGAAAGAAAAGTACAGTACAGCAGAGAATCAAGAGGTAAACAAGTGTTACACACTAATTTGCAAGTATACAACATTGGGTTTATAGTATAGCACAGATAATGGTCTCGAACAGATAAAGCACAGCTTATATCATAGCATTTCAACACTTTAGGTACACCTGCCCATTGACCGTTCCAGTTGTCACGAATGGGGTGCTCCGCTTTCTAAATTGCTTGCCAAATCATTTTTTTTTTTTTTTTGCAAACTTTGACAGTGGTGCAATTTGATTCCGTACAACATTTACCACATTTACATTGCTACCACCCTCCGAGAAAGACAGAAAAGACGACACCGTTGTAGTCAGTTCGTGACTGACCCAAGTTTAGGTTGGATCCCGTATGGATGGGACGAGTTGGACAACGCTGTTTTTTTTTCGTTTCCTTCATAAGTCATAACAATTTAGGGCATCTTCAGCGGTGGTCTTTTTTATGCTTTAGCAGGGAAAGCTAAACGGAACCAGCAATCTTTACAACCGGGTGCAGCAGTCTTTTTAAGGTTGTTCTAAGAAAAAATATAGATCAAACTCAGGATTCGGACCGCCGCTGATGATGTCATTAGGTTTCCTTCAAAGAGGTATCTTAAATTTTATTCACTGTTTATTAATTATTATTACAGCTACGGTTTAGAAACTATTACAATTTTTTTTCATTCGCATACCCTCGTCAGTCGCGTTGAGAGATAAAATGAAATAGAAAAAAAACAGCATCTTCAAAGTATTTCTTTAATGTGTACACGTGTGTGACACTCTCTACACTTAACCGAAAAAGATATTCTATCAATCTTGTCTTGATTTTCGCTAGTCTTGAAAGACAAATCCTTTCACCTAACAACTGAACAGCAATAACAACACATACAACAAGTAGAAAATGGCTTCGTTCAATTCTACCGCTCGAATGTGAAGACCATCTCAATTCTAATTACACGCCCTCTGGTGAATTGATCTCGTACTTATATCTAGCGTTAAGAGTAACATCTCTATCTGCCTCTTTTGGGTTTTTTTCTTCGGTCGGTTCCGAAGGAGATTACGCACATTTAGTCGTTATGTGATATTTGTTTTTCTTCTGTGTTTTGATTTGATAAATTGTATGGTTCTATTTCATTTGGGAAAAAGCATCTCGTGATTGTACTACTTTTGCTGCTAATTGTGTAATCTCTACCACGCGTGTGCGTTTTAACGAGGATTATATCCTCTCTCCGTTGTTAATGTGTCTTAATGGATGGTTAAATTCATTCATTCATTTACTTCTAGATGGAAATGGGTTTTCATCAGCAAAATTTCGTAACATGATGTATGGAGCATTTGTAGCCCGTGATCGAAACAATTTTTGTAGACAATTATACTCGGTTACACTAGTACATGTCGACCTAAAACGACTAATAATTACAGTTATGCTCAATCACATTCAGTAAGAATTTTGATAGATTCTCGTCGCTTTAGTAGTTCGCTATAAATTAATGATAGAAATTTGAGTTGGTCATACAAAATGTTGCATTGATTGCGATCTACAAATCATTGGACCTTCTCTAATCATTCCGTTTCCGGAGACACAAAAGAATGTAAAAAATGAATCAATGAATGAAACCATCCCTAAGTGTATGTGCATGTTTGTTTTTCCGTTAACTGTTAGGTAATTGAGGGCTTAATCCATAATTATGAGAAAACGGGATACCACTGCGTGGAAAAATTAAGCATCGTTTGTTAAATCCGAAGTCAAGTTAGTGGCCAGTTTTTCTTGAACAAGTTTACACATAATCTGCATTTCTATATTCCTATCGGGGTTCTGTGCGTCTGTTTTACAGTTTTTCGAAAGCTGTATTATGTCGAAGATAAGTATCGGACAATTCGTTAACAGATTACGTTTGCCACGTCATGCCACGATTCGAAAAGTGGATGATTTTGCTAATATAAACCAAGACACAAATTACGACCAATACCTTGTAGGTATTTCAATGGGATGAATTGCAAGGCGACTAGATGAATCAGGAAGCAGTAATAGAACTGGGTTTTATACCTACATAATCTGTGAGAAATTTGTTTCTGAGCAGAACGACATCTTTATTGATCCCATAATCTTGCATCTTAATTTCCAAAAATAATTTTAATGATTCGCTTTTTGATACCAAATTGATACCGATGTTTGACTTCCATAAAAAGCCATCTAAAGCCCCGTCGAGGGTGCTTACCGTACTTGCTTAAAATAGATCCATAGCACCCAACTAGATATAAATAATGTTAATTTCGATATCACTGATTTGAAAAAAAAGTCATCTCTAATCCCTAAACAACCAAGTTCTATGTAGCCTCTTCTAGTCTTTCTTCTTAATTCATCCATGCCATACAAAAATTCCAGGTATGTGCTGTTGAAAATACTCAAACCGGTCCTGACCAACGATTTGTCCGATACTGTATGAAGCGATGCAAAAAGATTGGGCTATTTCATGAATGTTTGCATAGTACACTGGCGTGTATTTGCGTCCTCAAGACCCGAGGAATCTGCGCCGTTACTACAATATTATTATACCTAAAAAAGTAGTTTCTCCTGTTTTCGATTACAACTGTTACCGCGTTACCCTACACTACGTGTGGTGGTGTGTGGCTTGAAGTGCTGCTATTTAACGTACCGCCGAGAAGGGTAACTTTCGGACCAAAAACGTCACTGAGATTTCATGCTCACCAGCTTTCGAGCGCGAGCCCGGGCCTCCTGCCGGGTGACGGTGTACTCGAACCAGAGAATGTTGGGAATCAGAGTGGTGTCTCGCAAGAGAAATAGCTCGGAAACCTTCCACGAGACCACCATCGGGAACAATGGTGTCAGGAACCAATGCGTTAGGCTGAACCAGAACGTTCCAACCAACAGACCGACGACGGCTCCCACCATCACTTGGCCGAGGGTGTGATACTGCAGGTAGATCCTGCCAAAGCACACGAGGCAAGTCGCTGTCGAACAGACTACTAGCACCAGCAACCGTACCAGTCGCTCCATTCGGGCGTTATTGTTATTCATATGGTGCAGTCTAAAAACGCGAAGCATAATTAATTCAAAACCCTTTGTTAAGCACCCAAACCAAACAGTTACCTTATCAAAATGAACAGCAGTACATACTGCGTGAAAAAGCACATAAACTGCGAATGACTAGAAGGCATCCCGTACTCAGTCCAGATCTGCGATCGAGTCATCGGTCTCGGTTCCTGAATCCAGTGCTTCAGCACTATGTTAATGCACTCGTTGAAGAGAGTCCCGATAAAAAATACAATCTGAAAATCACAGAAACATGTCAAGGCTCATTCAACAATCAAACAGAAACTAGTAATAATGCTAGGACTCACAGTGTGCAAATCTCGTCGAAACAGTATCAGTGCCACGAAGCCGGCCCCTATTCCTAACGGTGCTAAGCTGATCCATGCCAGCAACTTTCCCAACAGGTCACCTGGAAATAGTTATGCGGAAGAAAATTAATCGCATTCCGAAATCGACGTCCATTTATGTAAGGACGAAGGGAAGGACCTCACCTTTTGGATATTCTACGAGTGTAAGCGTAATTGGCTGCCAGTCGGAGTGGTTATAGCCGGAATAGTGGGCTTGCTGCTGGACCACCGATTCTATGTCTGGTGACGACATTTTCTCCGTGCTAGTGGTTAGTATCCTTTATTTTTGTTTTGACATTTGCTCCTTGCAGTTCCTGCTGCTGATGTTGCTGTTGGTCTTTTTTGTGTGTGCCAAGACGACGATGACGACGACAACGGCAGCAACAATCCTTCTTGCTTTGCGAATGGGTCAGCAAGCACTGTGATTGGTTCGTTGGTTCTCTGTGGGGATGTACAAGCGCTGTGTTGTCATTTTTTTCTTTCTCATCGTTCGGCATGACAGATGTGGCCGATGACAAAAAAAAGAAGAGGATAAGAGTGAAAACTACAGGGTAGTCCCAGTCGGTCTCAACTTTGAGGACCACGATGCACCGTTTAGAAATCTGTGGATCACGTTCGCAGATATAACAATCTACACTCTGAGAAAAATATGAAGGTCAATTTTACGATTATTGGGAGACTAGTATTGACTATGAATGCAGTAAGAGCTCATTATTGATGGGTACGATCATTGCTGTTGTTATCCTCGTTTTTACCATTTGTAAACTGGCGTCTACCCATTTAAATGGGTAGACGCCGTTTTTTCAGTAAAATGCGTAAAAAATCCACAGGAGGAATTACAATAATAATAAATCGGTACCCATTAATGGGTAAAGGAAGCTTACCGTGTAAAGTAATTTTCAACCGACTATGATCATGGTCAAGACAACTGTAAAAAATAGTTGATTCAAAATTTACTATAGTGTCGGAATAGTCCTTGTTACCATGACCATACACGCAAAAAAAAGTCGCAGTAGAAACTACCATTTCAAGGGTTAAATTAAGCGCAATCACCAACAATTTTCAGCTGACTATAAATGCGTTTGATTTTACCATGCCTGCGATAAGATCAACCTTGTTGCGGTTGATATCAATATGAGGTCTGTCAAATATACCACAAACGTTGAAGGTTTTACCGCAGACAGACGTTCGACTTCATCTCATTAAGCTGTGTAAAAACATGGCGTCCCTCGAGATATCAAGTAGCAATAAGCTAATAGATGGCGCCACAGATTTGTTTTGATTGGTAAGGGAAAAATGGGTTGCCAGTCAAACTGTTAGTTTTAATGTAGCAATTAGTTCACAAGGCGGCGCTACTGTGCAAGATGAAATTTTACACAACAAATTTGAATTCTTTTGGTCGAGCTTGAACGTCTGTCTGCGGTTTTACTATAAACGTAAATTTGACTGAAATTTCATGGTAGTTTTAAAGATAGGCATAGTCGGGTGAAATGGTAGTTTTTACTACAAGGTTTTTTCCTGTGTAGTCAAGAATGCCATGAACACGCAAAGAAATCCCTCTGCTTTGAATCAACTGAATTTATCGACTTTGAAAACCGATTTTATCAACTAGCGACAATCGATTTTACTGTTGATTCGTACGTTGTAGCTAATATATGGCTCATCAGATGGCGCATACAGAGCACTACTTCCGACATTAAGTATAACGTACAGAACGAGAGTAAAATCGATAGTCGCTACTTGATCAGTTCAGGTTTCAATTGAAATCATTATATTTTGTTGGTATTCAATACGAGTTCTACTTGTTTCAATTAATAAAAAAGTTCTGAATCAATTCAAAATTTCATTTTAATCAAACCAATGAAATTATTTAAAGAAATTACTGCTGTGTGACATTTTTACCCTTCTTACATCAATAGAAGGGTATTAAGATCGCTTGAAAACTCGACTTTTTATCCGAGGCCCACAGGGCCGAGTGTCATATACCATTCGACTCAGCTCGACGAACTGAGCACATGTCTGTGTGTATGTATGTGTGTGTATGTGTGTGTATGTGTGTGTGCGTTACAAATAATGTCACATCGGTTTCTCAGCCATCTGTGAACCGATTTCAGTTCTGTTGACGGCAAATGGAAGCTACAACATTCCCATAGAACGCTATTGATTTTTTTTTCATTCGGACATTTCGTTACGAAGATATGAACGAAACAGTACTTGAAGGCCTATTATAATAGTAATCAAACAGTTTAGTCTCCGTTTACATACTGAGCTATTTGTGTACCGATTTTAGTTTTGTTGGTGCCAAATCAAAGCTATGATATCTCCAAATAACTGGTCAAAATTTCATTATGATTGGATAATCCTTCATGGAGATATGACCAAAACAATACCTGAGAGCACATAATTGTGAGATGAAAATATACTCGTTGCAGTGCAAAACCGAACAAGACCAATCACACCAATCGATGCCGCTTGCATTCTATTGTGTCGCATCTGTTGCGTTGTATAGCACATACGATGGACTAGCCACACTATGCGACTGTATAGAATTAGAGCAGCATCGATTGGCTCGAGTGGTACGTATGCTTTCTTTCTATTTTAGATAACCCCAAAATTTCTGGATAGTATCTTAAAGAATATCCGCTCGAAGCTGAGCAGCGAAGCACTTATGATGTCACTAATGAAAAAGGAGTACTTCAAGTATACTATTAGTACGAAGCAAATTGGGTTGCACGCCGATTCAAAACACCTTCTTTGAACAGGTAAAGTCCCTATATTTTGTAATTGTAACGCATATTTTATTTCAATCCTTCTTTCAATATTCTTCAACAGAATTTTCTTTAAGAACGTTTTCTATTGCTGGGATGTTGTATTCGCCGAATTATGCATGGTAATGCTTATAGTCACTAGATTCATAGTCTGGCTGATACTACGACGGGAGCCAATTTGAACTGTCAGTTGGCGGAGTCAATCGAGCATATCTCGAGTAATTCATGTTAAGGGCCTAAAAGCCATTTGTAAACAATGACTTTGAATATCGATTTCTCTTGAATCTTAAATCACTCTCGTGAAATGAAAGCAGCATTTGGTAGAAGAGTGTTAGTTCTACCATATGGAGTAGCAAGATATAGTGGGATTCTCTTAATTTGTGAGAAATCAACGTTGTTTACAAATGGCTTTTAGGCACTTAACATGAATTACTCGAGATATGCTCGATTGGCTCCGCCAACTGACAGTTCAAATTGGCTCCCGTTGTTGTATCCGCCAGACTATGAATCTAGTGACTATAGTAATGCTCCATTTGTGGCTGACACTCAGGCTACACAGGTTCATCTTGTGCGTTGAAATAAGCAAAGGCTGCAGACTAAAGACGACCGCCATAACGCTGTAACGGAAAGTAAGTCTTTAATATCGTTATTTATTGAAACCGTGTTTATATTAGAATGACAACCTTTTTCAGAATGGCTCACAGATTACAATAAAGGATCACCATTGCCACCGTCAAAACCTATCCACAAGGGGAGATCATTGTGAGAGGAGTGGCCGCAATACCGAGGAGGACTATTTTATAGGAGGGAAGTTAATTGTGGTTCCGGACAGGTGATTCCGTCCAAGGTTATCGGTAACCCTGTTCAATTCGCATCTGAATAATTTTAAATGAAGAATAAAATCAATGTTTTTCATACTAACTTGCATTGTAGTTTATCATGAAGGGAAATTCCAGTAGAATGTAATGAAAACTATTATGAAGTATATAAATTAACAAATTAATTAGCTATTTAACGCATATCTGTACCATAGAACACCCACATAAATTTCATAAGGTTGTAAAATGAAACTCATACGGTTGCAATAAGTAAACCATCAGGAGTGGTTATAACAACAATTGTAGAAATTCATAAGGTAAATTCAATCCGTTTCCTTGTGGCTAATTTTCATAAGGATATTTAATGAACTTTTAAAGGTTTTTTGCACTAGTGTAGTACTGACTGAGCCAAGAAAAAAATCGTTCTTGTATGGGACCTACTGGTCTTAGAGTTAGTCTATAGTATAACTACGTTTTATTCGCGTGCAGGACCTGAACATACATGACCATGGTCTGTTGATGCCTAACTACAAATAAATAAATCAAATGTATGCATTGCACGCTATTTCTAAACAACCCAAATTTGAGTACGATGGACTCAAATTCGTGGGAAGTATGACTACCCTAAAGTGAGTAAAGATGGTTAAGAGTAATACGTTGACAATTGGAGATCACGGTTCATACATTTTGACAACGAAGCGGCTGGTTTAGAATAAACCGGTTCTGAAAACTCTGAGAATGTTACCTGTTCCGTAGTTTGGCACTCGATCGCTGTGGATGGTTTTAAGTCGGTTCCTGGAAGCTGATGAGGATGATGTTAGTGAGAATGTCAGCTGTATGGAAGAATCCAGGTTGAAAAAACAAGAAGACACGGAGTGGTGATAAATCTGACAGCTCTCATGTTCTGGTATAGGACGAACATTTCAAAATGCTTCTAGAAAATTTAACTGAAATTCTAATTAAAAGCGGTATGTTGTATGATGGAAGAAAAATCCAAAACTACTCATTAAAGACATTTTCAGCAAAATAAAAATAAAACCACTACTGTCAGGGGGTTAGTCACTCTCCAACGTTGTGTTTGTGTTTTCGTGTGTTGGAAGGTGTTTCTGTGTTTCAGCAATACTACAATTGAAAATTTATGCTATTTGGCAACCATGGATATGTTGGCGGTTCATCCACGTACACTTTTTAGTACACGTGTGTCGGAGTGTTTTAGGGTGCTACCACATGGTGGTCAAGTGACTTACCCCCTGACTACGGTGCAGTTTTTGGATTTTCTTCCAGCATACAATAAGCCGCTTTTAAAATGTTCGTCCTATACTTTAACATGGGAGCTGTTAGATTTATTACCACTCGGTGTCTTCTTCTTTTTTCAAGTTTGACTCGTCAATTGCACAGTAATCATTCATTTCTCACGAATTATAGTTCAATTTCTATAACTACTAGCACAATCTGATAGAGGAATCAGGAACGGGTATTTTACCAGGTTGTGCTATTAGTTTTTCGAATTGAACTATAATTTTCAAGTGATCATTTATACGAAAGTATATATGTGCAATATGTATCTAAAATGTATTGCAATGCATAAAATATATTGATTCAATGCATACTTTTTATGCATTGCAGTGATTTAAAGGGCATACATTGTAGAAAGGAATACTCGAAGGAATATATAATATGCGCTTCAGCATTTTCGATTTTCTGCTTGTAAAAGTGACAGCTCCCATTAGTTTGCGTGGGAACCTTACAAGTTCCAATTTTATTTTTCGTTCTTTTCAGCTGGACACTTTTGCAGAAATTTCTATTCGATTCTTTAAGGCCCAAACGCAATGTGAACGGAAAAGGCGAGGCTGACAGTTGTCGTAAATGACGTCAATATGTCCAATTGGAAGTAACTTGAAACTAATCAGTTTTCTATCCGGCAAGCAGGTTTAGTAAGATTGTGCTATTCCGCTACCGTGATTCTGGCACAATGGATAAATCTAAAACAACTGTCAAATCGTATGGGAAATGTTCGTTTTGGATACATTATGGCGGCACGTTGTCTGGTCTATTACTTGAGTATCTATATTGAAGACCCCTTGTATACCATCGGCGAACGTACTCCAAAAAAATATAGAAATCGACGATTATCGCGTGTTGATCGATTTGCTAGCTGTCAATTTGTACCGATTTTCATCGCCGTAACGTTGCTTGCCCTGTCGCTCTGTCGACACATTCTTTTTCCGGCGAGATCCTCAGGTGGACGTATCGTAGTTTTTATAATTTTAGCTGTAAAATTATATACATCTTCCCAAAATGAAAATCTGGAAGGATATTTTCACCGGTAAGTGTGGAGTGACTGATTCCGGGCATCGGCTGGTGATGGATTCTGCTGCAGAACGTTCGATTTGTCGGTTAAAATCTGCGACGGTAAATTGATGGGCGAGAAAAGTGCATACTCTGGATGGGTCACCAAATGCTACAGCTTCTTCTTCCTGTTCTTTGTGTTGGTGCGGTACCGAAGAAAGCGAATACGTGTAGTGCAGATGAGCTTTTGTGGATTGAAGAGAAGTGTGAATTTGTGAATGACACGCGTGAAATGCCTGTGACCTTACCTATCTATTATCCGAAGGCTAATTTTCACGAGTAATTCAGATTTTGGCTTGCTGTAAACAATGTGAATTAAAAGGTTAGAATAGAAATATTCTGACAGCAACATTTTGCCCAAGATCATTGACCTTTTGTTTCCTGTGAATCATCAAACGAATCTATGTGCATTACTTTGTCGCAGCTGATCTCATCACCCAGCGATGCATCGAAAAGCAATAGAAAGTATGATTTTGTGGTTTTTCTAAATGTACTCTTACTATTTCAGGTGACGAGATGTTCTCGGACACCTACAAACTGAAGCTGGTCGATAACGTGATCTACGAGGTCTACGGTAAGCATGTATCCCGTGCACTCGGAGACGTCCAGCTTGATGGTGCGAATCCATCTGCCGAGGAAGCCGAAGAGGGCACTGATAACGCCACTGAGTCTGGCGTCGACATTGTGCTGAACCACCGTCTGGTCGAGACCGGATTTGGCGATAAGAAACAGTTCACAACCTACCTGAAGGATTACATGAAGAAGTGAGTATTGTATATACTATTTTAATGAACATAAGCTAGAGGTGGTTAGTCTTGGCTTTATGTAGGAATTTCGAGTAGTACAGTCATCGTGCAGTACGTTGCACCTAAGGTTCAAAAGTTATACCTTTCGATTGTACCTGGCACTACCTGATACAATGAGAAGTGCATTTGCAGTCGCGTTGTTGAAAAATGAAATAATCGATCGACAATGATAACATTTTCGAGTGAATTTCAATTTGCTGTTCTCTAAGAAGACATGAATAATATCAGACCCGTAGGTTACTTACACAAAGCCTTTGAGCGCGTTTTGTGAATGTCGATGCCTGTTATTCTTTTAATTTAAATAAACCGTTCCGAGCCAACCCACTTATCCTATCGCAAGTGGTAAAACGAAGGAAATACGAAGGCGTTGTAATATATTAGAATTAGAAATTAGAAGAAAAATTGTGCTCCATTTAATTCCAACTACCTTTGCTTTATCTTAATAACTCGACTTAGTTATTAGTACGAGACACTGAAGAAGTCTGCACATTGTAGACGAAATACGCGTATCTGTCGAAGATAAGCAAAGGTAGTTGGAATTAAATGGAGAATACTAATTTTTCTTCTAATTTCTAGTTACGGCATTTCACTAAACAGCTCAAACCCTCTAGGATTCATATTAGAATTTCCCAAGGCAGTTTTATGATTTCGAGCGGAACAATTGATAAGTAACTTATCAACCAAGTGAAGGACACTAGTGTGATACTCGAGAATAAACTTACGTACAAACCTCACATGCCCTACATCATATCGAAAGCTTCCCGAAGTCTCGGCTTCATTTTTCGTGTGGCTAAAGATTTTCGAGACGTGTACTGCCTTAAGTCGCTTAACTGTTCGTTGGTGAACACCACCTTGGAATACGCTTCCCCGGTCTGGAATCTTCATTTCCAAAATGGCGTCGAACGTATTTAGTCAATTCAACGACGTTTTATCCGCTACGCTCTTGGTAGACTGGCTTTTATGGACCCTTTCAACCTTCCGAGTAATGAGACTCGCTGCCTTATGATTTATTTGGGCACTCTTCCTAATTCGTCGTGAAGCTGCGAAGGAACATCCTTAATGAAGTGCCTGCCAATTGGGTAGATAAGATTTTTGCTTACTCTAAAATTGAATGGGCCATTGACTCTTTTAGTCCCTTCAAATCTTCTGGTCCCGATGGAATTATTCCGGCACAAGTCCAAACATGTGAATCATTAATAACTCCTGACTTAAACAGACTATTCAAAGTCAGCTTCTTACTGGGATATATCCTAAAAAATTGGAGGCAAGTCAGAGTGGTATTTATACCGAAAGCAAATAAAAAAGACAACTCTTAGCCAAAGTCATTTAGGCCTATAAGCCTATCATCAATATTGTTGAAATTAATGGAAAAACTATTGATGAATATGTTAAATCTGAGATACTAACATTATCAAAAGCACAATTCGCTTGTCAGATAGGTAAATCAACTGTAACAGCCCTTGATATTCTAGTTTAAAAAAATAGGAAAGTCCTTCACTGCTAAGGATATTCTGTTGGCAGCTTGGCTTCTTGACATCGAAGGTGCTTTTGATAATGCCTCTTTCGAATCGATGATAAAAGCTATGAGAAATCGTGGCTTGAATAATAAAATAATTAATTGGATTGTTGAAAATTAAAAATATCAGCAAATCTGGATCAACAATAGAAAAGGGCCCATCAACATTTGTAAACAAACACTTCTGAGCCCGTTTTCTCGGAAGCCGTTAGCTACACACGCAAACCTACAGAATCATCGTGTAGGGGAAACTTTCCCCTAGATGGTGATGGTATTGGTTTGCGTGGGTGGCCTACGCTTTGCGAGGAAATAGGCTCAGAAGTGTTTGTTTACAAATGTTGATAGGCCCTTTTCTATTGTTGATCCAGAAATCTTGGAGGCTCAGAGGTGAAAGTAACAGCTGTAAAGGGCTGTCCTCAAGGGGGCGGCTTGCCTCCTCTCCTATGGTCTCTTGTTGTAGATGATCTCCTTATAAAACTAAAGTTTAAAGGATTTTAAATAATTGACTTTGTGGACGACATTGTCATTATAGTCCGTGGTAAATACGATACTATCATTTTTGAGAGAAAGCAAAAAGCATTATCATTCACACTATTGTGGTGCAAAACCGAGGGATTAAATATCAATCCCAAAAAAACGACAATCGTATTCTACTAAAAAACGGAAAATCTCCTTCACTGTACTTAAACTAGGAGGCGTTAAACTGTCTTTATCTTCAGAGGTGAAATATTTAGGCGTAACTCTAGATAAGCATCTTTGCTGGAACAGTCATATTGACCAACAAATAGGAAAGGCCTTCTGGATCTGTAAAAGAACTTTTGGAAAGAAATGGGGCCAAAAGCCTAACATTATTCACTGGCTGTATTCAACTATAGTCCAACCCAGAATCACGTATGCCTCACTTATCTGGTGGCCGAAGACTAAACAGATAAAGGCACAAGAGTAACTGAACAAGCTGTAAAGGCTTTCTACTATCTCTATAACAGGGGGCAATGCATAGTACTCCTTCAAAAGCACTAGATGCTCTACTCAACATTCTTCCTTTAGATCAATTTATACTACAGGATGCGGAAAAATGCTCTGAGGCTCAAACGGACCATGATTTTTTTCGATGGAGATCTTATTGGACACTTGAGTATCCTAAACGAGTTTTCGATAAATCCTTAAATATTGATAAGTGGTGTGTGTTATGGTCGTGTTTCTTTAGATAGATTGTGCGTCGGTAGTTTTTCCCCCACTTTTGTTTTTTAGTGCCCCGCTCCCTCATCCGGATGAACTTTCCAACATCAGAAAAGGAACATTGGTGAGGTCGTTTTATATTATCAGCAATATAAATTACATATATACACGCCAGGATCAAGAATGTCCATTTTTGATTCTGGAAGTGTGAAAACTCTTCACATATCCATTTGATATGCGAAGATTTTCATGCGGGGCTTATTGTATATGAAGATGACCTCAGAATGTACGTGTAGGAACAGGCATTCTTGAAATGGGTCGTTGGATTTTCGATAGAGCTGTCACCTTCAATCTCCAGGGCTAAAAATGTTTGCACATAGTGATTACATATAAATTACTGAAGAAATGCAGACAAGTTTCTTCCATAAAAGCACTGCCGGTCAGTGGGAGATTGATTGCAAACACACACACAATCCTTAAATATTGATAAGTGAAGATTGTATGCTTAGGAGAAACTACTTCAATCATAAATTCACAGTCCAAGTAGCTACTCGTTCTGATTGGGATAAAAGAAAACCGGGTATTCGTCCGGGCTCAACAGTTTTCTATACAGATGGTTCAAAGCAAAATAATTTGGTAGGGGCTGGTATAACTGGTCCTGGGATAAACTTGTATGTGGGAATGCGAATGTATCCCACAGTGTTTCAAGCTGAAATATATACCATACTGGAATGTGCATCAATCTGTATGAAAAGAAATTATAAAAACGCAAACCTATGCATTTGTTCAGATAGCTAAGCAGCTCTGAATTCTTTAAAATCAAAAACATTCACATTTAAACTGGTGTGGGGATGCGCACAATTGTTACAGCAATTGTCCTGTCGCAACATGGTTAACCTGTATTGGGTTCCTGGTCGTTGCGGAATTGAAGGAAACGAAAAAGCTGATCAGTTGGCAAAAATAGGGTCATCCATGCAATTCATAGGGCCCGAACCATTTGTTGGATTATCTTCTTGCGCCTTAAAAATGGAACCAAAGAAACGGGAAAAGTAAAAAAAAGTATAGGCTAACTGGAATAGTGCCCTCATACGCAAAAGTTACTCAAACTTTCAAACCACGACGTGAGCAACTTCATAAGAAATGCAGTACCGGCTTGGGAAAATTGCCTACTGCCGTAATGGTATTTACTCCAAATAGTAACTTACCATTGCGATGATATGGCAAAAGTAAAAAGGAGGACACTAGAAATGAGAAGAAAAATTAGTATTTTCCATTCAATTCCAACTACCTTTGCTTATCTTGACAGATACGCGCATTTCGTCTACAATGTGCAGACTTCTTCAGTGTCTCGTACTAATAACTCGACTTAGTACGAGACACTGAAGAAGTCTGCACATTGTAGACGAAATACGCGTATCTGACAAGATAAGCAAATGTAGTTGGAATTAAATGGAAAATACTAATTTTTCTTCTCATTTGTAGTTACAGGTATTCCATTAAACAGCTCAAACTCCTAGGATTCAAGGAGGACACGCCACAATAAATCAAATCAATGCACAGTGGGCAAGAACTGATTAAAACAGGAAAAAAATCTGTAACTTTTGTCGCTTTTAAGCGCGGCTTGTAAACAAGGCCATTTCCACTTGGAAATTGTCTGAGAAATCGAATAAAACTGGTTTCAATCACCGCATGGATATGGTTGTGGAGTTATAGAGCTTATTTTACCCCACTTCCCACCCCCACCCTACCCCACTTGAATAGTTTATAGATATCTTTACTCGGAGTGGCTCAAAATCAACCAAATAAGACTTATCCTATGTAAAATTTCTTGAATAATCGAATTGAAGTTATTTCATTTACCGCGTGGCTCTTTGAACTAAGATATGGCGGATTTTACCCCATTTCCCGTCATATTATTGAATATCTTTTAAATATCTTTGCTAGGACTAACCCAATGTGAAATTTTCTTGCAAAATCGAATAAAAACTGCTTCAACTACCGCACGGTTCTGTTAACAAAGATATGGCTGGTTTTACCCCACTTCACCTTGTGTTCTTGAATAATTCATAGATATCTTTGCTCGGATGCGCTCAAAATCAACCAAACAAGACTAGTCCTATGTAATTTTTTTTTTTTGGAGAATCGATTAGAAGTTGTTTCATCTACTGCACGGCTCTGTGAACCATGATTTAACTGATTTTACACCACTTCCTCTTATATTCGTGGGATAAATAATTCAACTATATGGGATAAACTGGGGTGACATCAGGGATATCTTTGTTAATAGGGCCGTGCGGTGGTTAAAACAACCTCTTTTCGATTTTTCAGGAAATTTCACATAGGACTAGTCCTATTTGGTTGATCTTGAGCGACTCCGTTCAAAGATATCTTTAAACTATTCAATAATATGAGGGGAAGTGGGGTAAAATTTTTGTTCACAAAGCTGCGCGGTAGATGAAATATCTTCCATTCGATTGTTTAGGAAATTTTACATAGGAAAAGTCTTATTTGATTGATCTTAAGCCACTCCGAGCAAAGATATCTATAAACTATTTAGGAATACAAGGAAAGTGGTGTAAAATCAGCCATATCTTCGTTCACAATGCTGTGCGGTAATTGAAACAACTTTTATTAGATTTTACAGGAAATTTTACATAGTCTTAGCACTACTTTGTTGATTTTGAGCCTCTCCATGCAAAGTTATCTATAAATTATTCATGGTCTCAAAAAAGGGATATATTTGAGGACAGAGCTAAAATAAGCCAAAGCAATAATGTCCATAAGAATCAATAAACCTTCCCAAGAGAAAATATTTGATTCCTCTTGTCGAAAAAGTTTAGGATCATTTTCACCATCCTCAAACTGTGGGCTTAGCTTTCTTCATTAGAAGATTATCAAGTGCTTAGCTTTTTAACAATTGGTTAGGTCTCATTAAGGTCGATTTTCAAACAGATTACCATAAGGCTCGTAAACTTTTTCAGATTGTTTACCACTAAGAATGTAGGGCATAAGAATCGAAAAGAAATTTCAAAATAGAAACTTATATTCTTCTCCAAATATTCCTACGTGCCGTTTTGTATAAGAATCTCAAATCTAAGTGAAATTGTCCACTTCGATATCAAAACAAGGTTTTGGGTTAAACAATGATTTAGAAAGAATCAAAATCGTACAATTGCAATTGATGTAGAACATTGAAAAAGTGTTGCTCCAAATTTATGCGTCTAGGTAGAATCTACATAATAATCAAATCGACAAGGAGTTTTCATAAGGGCCAATGTCGCAAACGTAAACAATGGCTTCTTCCGCAAATTTCTCGAGAATGCTAACTTACTCATAGTGAATTACCACCATGATGTGAACCATGAAGAAGAGGAGTTCCCCTTTACAATTGAAGTGGTAGTTTATTTGAGTGAGTTTACATTTTCAAGAAATTTGCGGAAGAACCCATTGTTTACGTTTGCGACATTGGCCCTTATGAAAACTCCATGTGGAAATTTTCACTTAAGACAAAAACAAAAATACATTTGTAATATCCAGATACTTCAATCTAATAACTTTCTTCTCTTTCCCCCCTTTCCCGCGCAGACTGGTCGCCCGGTTGGAGGAGAAGAACCCCGAAGAGGTGGAAGTCTTCAAGACCAACATCAACAAGGTGATGAAGGACCTGCTCGGACGCTTCAAGGATCTGCAGTTCTTCACCGGAGAGTCGATGGATTGCGAGGGACTGATTGCCATGCTCGAGTACCGTGATATCAATGGCGAGAGCACGCCAGTCCTGCTTTGCTTCAAGCACGGCCTGGAGGAGGAGAAGTTCTAGACTTATCAAAAACAACGGTAATGCAACGTTTTGTTGTGTATGTATAGCTAGTTCCGTAAACTGTTTCGAATTCGGTGACGGCACGACATTGCGACGGCATCGGACGGAGAACGTACGTCTTATTCTCTCAACCACCCCTCCTCTTCAGGACGACTTTGTCAGTCAATCCCTTCTTTTTAGATTTTTTTTTTAAAAAGTAAAATACCTAAATTTTTTCGCTTAACGCTTTTATATTTATTTACCTCATATCAGGTTTAGACTTGTTTTTTTCATAATTGGTTTATAATGAGTAGGACACGATGAATGAAAAATATTCTTCATGAGCAGGGAATCACAATCTTTCTTTTGCATTAGAGTGGCGATCCAATTGTAAACAATTCCAATAGAGCGACAAGACTTGTTAATTTTCTCTTACCATCACACATCGTCACATTGATTGGCTAAGGCATGTTCCTGTTGCTAAAACAATTTATCAAAAATATACTTACGAATGATGATACAATATTGATACGGCTCGCATTTACTACGGAAAAGGAATCAAACACAGGAAAGCTTAGTTTACTTCAATTCACCCTTGAATACTCGTTGAACATGCGGCATAGATCTACTTTTTGTTTTTCTTTCGATACTGCAGGAATACAATCATCTACTTTGTTTCTAGAACGGTGACCGGAGGGTGGAGAAAACCTGTAAACTCCATCGCTTGATTAGAACACCCACTGATAATGCTAATCATAAGGAAAAGAATAGAATGTCAAGTAAAAAAGGAAAAGATTTGAACATAAAAATAGCCCGGAAAAAACTCCACCGCGTTTCCGGGCTTGCTGAAAGGATTCGTTACTGTTGTGTTTTTGTTTAACTTTATTTGAGAAAGAAATGTCAGTCGTGGAAAGCTTCAATCGTCATTTTTATTAGTCTATACCCCGCCAAACGTACGTATGTTTGCTTCGTTATTTTTCCAGGATTTTGAACCGCTGTATGCTTCATTTACTGGTTTCCTCTGGATTACAATGGACCTTCAGAACTTGAATTATCTCATGAGTGTAACTGCACCTAGATCCTTGCATAAAACAATTCAATTATTCCACCAATTGCTGAATCTTACTCCTCTTCCGAAGTTCAATTTTCAGCCGCTAATTAATTCGGCACACATGCAAACAAACTACTTGGGCGCAGGCGAAACTCATGTGAGCAAACGATATAACGGCGCACGCAGCCCTTCTCGGGGAAGTAAGAGAGGATCCGAGGTTTACGAAACTGAGGGAAAACTTCGCGCAGACGTACCCAGAGAGACGAAATACTTTTCGCGTTGAAGAAGGATCCTTCGATTAAGAGCACAGCGTTCGAAGCGTTTGTTGAAACCCCCCTTACCAAGCGAACGTTAGAGCGCTATTTCAGGAGATCTGGATGAGATTACAACAGCAAAAGGACTTAGATGTACACTGAAGATAAACTGCTAATCTACGACTAGCGATGGGTACCGTAAAAAATCCATTGGAGTCGGGTAAAGTCAAAGGAACTTTCTACGGTTTTCACTTCACGGTGAAAACGAAGTGAAAACAAAAAACCTTATAACGAATGTCACGGAATTTTGGTACATGTCAGTTTTAGACCGGCTGTAATTCAAACATTATGTTAGTTAGCTAAATTCTTTGCCTCCATTCACACAACAATTTCATTTAAAATTTGAATTATTATCATTTAGTGGCGTTTTAGGGGTAAATATGTTTTAAACGTCTCCTTTTTCCATTTTTTTTGCATAAAATACGTAATAAACATCAGTGGTTGTAGAAGGAGATGTTCGCTCATCACCATGAGGCACCAAGCGTGGACAGTAATGTTTTCTAGAATGAAGGATATGAAGAGAAAGTGTTGAACTCTATCAAACAATTCCTACACCATCACCTTGGTTTGGGTCCCTTCTCATTGCTCCATTCCGGGTAATGAGAAAGCGGACTCACTTGCCAAGGCGGGCGCTATGGCAGGCGATATTTATGATCGACAAATCGCCTTCAACGAATTTTTTGCTATTTTCCGTCAACAGGCCTTGATCAGCTGGCAACAAAAATTGGATGCAGGGGATTTGGGCAGATGGTGACATTCTATTCTCCCACAGGTATCGAAAAAATCGTGGTTCAGAGGGTTGGATATTAGCCGGGATTTTATCAAGGTAATGTGTCGTCTAATGTCCAATCACTATTCGCTAGGCTCGCATTTCTATCGAATAGGGCTCTCAGACACCAATCAATGCGGCTGTGGTGCAGGTTATCAGGACATCAACCATGTTGTCTGGTATTGCCTCGATTTCGAAATTGCCAGATCTGATCTTTGCGCATCCCTACGGGCCCGAGGGAAACCAGAGAAGGAAGATATCAGAGATGTGCTGGGTAAGCTGGACTTGGACTATATGGGGCTAATTTACAAGTTCTTGAAACAAATAGATGTATTCGTTTGATCCTCTCTTAGCTGTCGTTTTAACATGTCCACCTCGCCCCCTCCTCCGTTATACCGCTTCCGTTGTATCGTTACAGCTTAACGCAACGCAACATCTACGCCAGACCAACAGCAACAATTTCGCATCGCCAACCTGCTGTTGAAAGCTAACGTTAAGATTCCTACTTCCACATTCCTACCCGAATTATTGTAATCCCTAACCTCGACCAAGTCGCGAGTTTTTCGGCTTTCCAAAATTAACATAGTTAGTAAGTTCTTGTCATTGTAAAAATGAAAAAGAACTCGGCTCCGTTATGCCTATGGCACTTGAGCCTCACAAATAAACGAGTAAGTTAAAAAGAAAGTGTTGAAAGTTCCGTCAGTGTGTGGTAGGTTGGAAACAGAATAGAAGTATTGAAAGCTGAGCAAAAGGGCATGGGTATAGTAGTACTCGAACCAAGGACGTTATCTTTGCCTAACATCCCACTGCGGGGTAGGTCAAGGCGCGGACGAATCCGCCACTTCAACAGGCAAAAGTAACGTGTTGGTACGCGCTCATGTACCACTGATAGCTTTGTGATATAGCGAATTCGTTTTTGATCCAGTTTCAAACTGGATCGGGTATCAAAATTGGGTCGACTTGTTGTTTTTTAAACGTCAGTGTGTATGGTTTTATGTGTAACTCGTATCGGATTGAGGTTTGCACTGACAATAAGCTCGGGTATTGCAGGTTGGAACTGGTTCCAACCTAGGTTCAAAAACGAATTCGATAATAGTTGCTAGCGGTAGTTTGTATGCACTCTGATTTATTTATTTATTTATTTATTTATTTAATCAACTCAGTTCATCGGACTTATTGTCTACATGAAACAAACTTAAAACTAAAACAAACGAGCATTACAAATACGAGCCAAAAAGTGAGCTGAAGATTCGCCAAATTCAAACAATTCTTCGACAGTCGTAAACGCTCGCATTATAGCTGTTAGAGGTTCGTTGTTTCCAAACGCTGTTCGATGGAATCGGGGTTGAAGAAGAGTACCACTTCGCAGTGCTCTTGGAGTAACTCGGATGTTCAGTTGAGAGAGAAGCCTCGAGCAGTCGACCTCACCATTCAAAAGTTTAGCAACAAAAACCGCTTTTTGATTTTTCCGTCGGCGTTCCAGAGTATGCAATTGCAGCAGATTGCAGTGATTTGAATTCGGCGGAAGATTTTGCGGATCACGCCATGGTAGATTACGCAATGCCATCCGGATAAACCTGCGCTGTATTGTTTCTATCCTCAAGCTCCAAGTCAATTGATAGGGAAGCCAGACCAAGGCGGCATTTTCAAGGATCGGTCGTACCAGTGAGCAATAGAGAGCTTTCAGGCAGTACGGGTCAGTGAAGTCTCGTGAGATTTTTGATACAAACCCTAGCTGGCGATTAGCCTTAGAGATCACAGCAGAGCGGTGGAGGTTAAACGATAATTTATGATCCAGTAGAACACCTAAATCGCTGAACTGGTCGGTTCTATGTAGAACGACGCCATTAATGGTATAGTCGAAAACAATCGGCTGCTTGATGCGGTAATACGACATTACCATACACTTTGGAATACTGATCATAAGTTTATTCCGGCGGCACCAATCAGTGAATCGATCCAATAATAATTGAAGACGAGTACAATCCTCAGCAGCGTACCACAAAAAACAGCTTTAGATCATCAGCATACGCAAGCCTGCATCCATCTCCTAGTAGAAGCAAGACGTCGTTGAAGTATAGAACAAACAGCAGCGGTCCAAGGTTTCTGCCCTGTGGAACACCTGACGAGTTCGTAAAAAAAAACAGGAATGCTAGTATCAAGTTTCACTCGCAGAGACCTGTCTGTTAGATACGAGCACAGCCATGATGTCAATCTTTCCGATGTACCGAGTTTTGATAGCTTCGCCAGCAGAATTTCATGGTTGATTGTGTCAAACGCAGCTTTTAGATCAGTATAGACGACGTCTACTTGTGCCCCTTTCTCCAATTGATCAAAACAGGTCGTGGTAAAATCTAGGAGATTGGTGGTAACCGAACGTCCCGGCATGAAACCATGTTGGTCGCCAGAGATGTAGCATTTGAATTGAATTTGAATTTATTGAAAATCCTGCAAAGCTGCTCAACAAGAGCTCCATAGGTGCGACAATACACTGAAGACGGGATACCATCTGGTCCAGGCGAGAATGTACATTTTATTTTCTTGATGGCATTATTTACCATCAAGGGCGTTATTTCAAATATACCCCCGTCTACAAGGTTCGTAGGAACGTCCAAAACAGCGGAGTTAAGTTCACTCGAAACATCCCAGTCAATAGCAGAAAGAAAATCCCAAAGAGCATCGAAGTCAATTTTGTTATAGTCTAACGCCAGCACAACATTCTCATTCACAACATGCGATGGTACACCGTAATCAACTAAAGATGGTACACAGACAACTAGTGGCGGGTGATGAAGGTCAATTGGTAAGAGTGGTGAAACAGAACACGAGATTTCAACAGGAAGATCCGTTGGGCTAGAGAACAAATCGAGAATGCGTCCTAGATGGTTGTGCACGAGATATCTTTGATGCATGTGGAAGAAATCCATACCGTCAACCAATATCGTGCTAGCTCTCGATGAAGATATAGAGCTCACTGGTTGAATCTGGCCATCAGAATAATTCCAGGTCACTCCAGACTGACTATAGTCACTGCATACCAGCAGACAGCCGTTGTCAGAGCCTCTGTTAACAAGCTCATGGATCGACTCAATATGCCCGGCCAATATACTGAGATCCTTACTTTTGTTCAGAGGAACATAAATGGCACAACGCAATAGTCGTTTGGAACCAATCTTCATCGACACACATACCTGTTCTAACGTTTCTCCGCTGGACACTTCAACACTGCTACTGATAAACCGATAATGCACAGCAATTAGAACCCCTCCAAAACGACATTTACTGCTGTTTATTTGGCTTCGGTCACATCGGTATATATTAAAATTGTTCCCAAAAAGCTGCGTCGAATTGATTGCGTCGTCGATGCATACATGAGAGAGGAAAACATTCAAGTTATGACATTCTTCTCCATGAACGCCCCATCAAGCAGCGGGCTTGAATTCGTGATTTTGTTTGTTATTGGAGGCACAACATGTCGATTTCAAAACAATATTGCAAAAAAAAAAATTAAACCAGATAGAAAGTTTATGTCAAAAAGAGAGTTGTAGAACACTTTTGAAGACTCGTTTTTGTTTAATAAACCTCAAACTTCAATTGTACTAGGCGCCGGTATCTGTGAAGTTTTCGTGGAAAGTTGATTGCGATGTTGCCTGCAATGCTCCAACTTGGTTTGTTAATACCGTCAAAAATCTGTTTTCTGTTGATTGTTTGTTTTTGTGTATGTAGTAGGAAGTTTATTCTGTTAAAACTTCATTACTATTGCACAGCTCATAATTCAAGCACGTCGATGTAGTCGGAGGTTTTTTTGAAAAATGGATCGTGTGTCGCGTAAACACCGTAAACAAGACAAAAAACGACCAAATTATGTAAAAGTACAAAGTTTGTTCTGCAACTACCATCTATGCCATTAGATATGCAAAGGACAACATTCTCAAAAAAAATTGGCCAACAAGGAGGAATGAGTAAGAAACTAAAATGAAATTCCCTGAGAACAATTCAACATGTTTTGTTTTGAATTTTTAGCAAAACGAAAGCGTTCCAAGAATCTTCGATACCCACAAGTTGACGAAGTTTTCTACATCTGGTTTGTGCAGAAACGACAGCATCAATGACCGGTAAGCCAAGAAATGCTACAAGCTCAATCAAAAAAAAAAAAAAAACTTCAACCTGATGTTTGGAATAGGGGAATTTGGAACCCGTGGTTGTGTGGAAAATTACAAAACGCAACGGTATTCGCTTACAGGAAATCAGTGGCGAAAATTGTTCAGCATTTTTTCTGTTGTCGAACAATACAAAAAGGCTTTACTGCACAGACTCGGGAGGAAGATTTGTCGCCTCGCCAGATGCTGACGAAAGTGGGCTCTTTTTCAAGAGATTCCAACATGAACATATGTTTAGAGAGACGTTAAATCAACAAAGATTGGATCACGTTAACAATCGTGAGATCCGGAGGCGGATTATCAGCGGAAGTCATGCCTGCTATGGGCTCCACAAGCAACTACGGTCAAACAGACTTAGCTCCCGTACGAAGTGCATCCTGTACAAAACGCTAATAATAAGACCGGTTATTCTTTACGGGCATAAGACGTGGACAATGCTTCAAGAGGACCTGCGCGCACTCGGAGTTTTTGAGCGACGGGTGTTAAGAACCATCTTTGGTGGAGTACAGGAGGGCGGACTATGGAGGCGAAGGATGAACCATGAGCTCGCACAACTCGCCGGCGAACCCAGTATTCATAGGGTGGCAAAAGCTGGAAGGTTACGCTGGGCAGGGCATGTTGCAAGAATGCCGGGCAACTATACTGCAAAAAAAATAAAATAATGGATCACGTTCATGCCTTGCAGGAACATGCATGGGTGGCTCAAATTACCATTATTGTTGATTGAAAATTCTCACAGACCTCGAGCATTCAAAAATCTTAAGGAGTTGCCTGTAGTCAACAGGGCATCCAAAAGCGCTTGGATGGCAAAGGAGCTCCTTAAAGAGTGTTTTTTTTTTTTAAATGACCACCTTTCTCAAGTCAAAAGGACTTCCCCTAAGAGCCGCACTTATGCTGGACAATTGCAAAGCTCATTACAATGCAGATGAGTTGAAAACTGCCGATGGATCAATTGTTACCATCTTTCTCCCGCCGTTCTTCAACCGATGAATCAGAAGATCATTCAGATGATTAAGACGCGCTACAGGAATCTGATGACGCAGGAAATTCAAATTCGTGGAGGAGAGTTCAACATAGAGGATGTCATCATTTGGGTTGCTCAAGCGTGGGAGGAAGTTCCAGCTGACTTGATTCGCAAATCTTGGAACATTCTTTACAATGCCCGTGAAATTCAGGATGAGGATGATGTATCGCTGTCGGTCGAGACACGCTGAGAAGCATCGGACCATGAACCGAATAAATAGATGCACAGACCGAAGAAATCGACGACGAGGAGGATGCCGAATTCGAAACGCTGGACGATGATGAGATCATCGCAAGTGTCCTTCACAAACATGCAGAAAGAAGCATCACAATTTTCGAGTTTTTCAAATGATGACAAATATGTAAACGTGTCGGGTGAAGCAGAAGCTTAAATGGGTTCGATCTGATTATCAGACACGCGGAAGAGAACAACAGGCCACTGACTACACAGTTCTTGCTGCGCCAGATAGGAAGGTGTTTATGTGCTTTAACACATCTGTCATCTGTCATCTGCTAAGCTCCGATGCAAGGTTCACTAATCCCGACATGAATCTATTGAACGTTGCCAGACTGACGCTCGCGAACCGACCCACTGTATTTTCAACGAAGTGGGCAACTTAGCTATCAACTCCTGCAACAGCATTGGGTTTGCTAAATGCGCTTAAATGCGAACTATAGAATATTGGCCACTCCTGAGGGTCGCCACTAAATCTTGGCAGCTCACGCGGCATTACTTGCCGTGCCGCCAACTACTCCTTCCGGGGCTAGTACCATCGATGTGCAGAATGCCGCATTAGCGGGATGCTGAAACGGATGATTTATTGGTTCGACTTCTGAACACTGGATTAAACTAACACTTGACGAAACTGTCCTGTTGACGAACGACTCACTAACTGGCATCAGTGCAAGGAAGCCCGGCAATCGCGAACAGGAATTATTCATTGTTGAAACCGGGTACTGCTGTGAAATTGCACTGCACAAAGCGTATACGAACACGATGAATTCACTTGGGCACTGAACGACGTGAAGTTTATCACAGGATACGAGTAGATGGGTGCTGCACAAGACACGGTAGATTGTGGATTCTTTTTGGCCGTTGAATCATTGAACGCGTTGACCGACTACTGTGCCTACTGATGTAGTTGCAAAACCTCCAGCTGCAGCCACTACTATCGCAGATGCGGAAGAAAATGTAGGTGGGCAACTTTCCGACCCCCCAGGGACAGTTGAGGCCGCCAGTAGTTCATATGACTGCGCCAGAGCTGTGAAGCTTCCACCCTGTACACGGATCTCATTATAGAGTTCCTTGATTCAGGGCATCACATATCAGTCATTAGGGAGGGAATGACAGTTACACACATAGACGTCATAAGGGCCTTATGAAATCCAAATTTAGTGGGCTTATGAAGTTCCATAAGGCCAATTTTATGAATTTCAATAGGTTTTTTACGCCAGTGTTGAGTTGGTGTCCAGTTTGCACCAATACTGCACCATTTGACCGTGTCTGAGCGAGTTCGAGTAACCAATTTGATAGTTGGTTGGTGGTTCGAGCAAAATCAAACCAATTTGAAATTTTATTTATGCATTGGATTCCATATATTTATACAAACATGGATTGCAATGCATGGTAAAATCAAACGCATTTATAGTTAGGTGAAAATTGTTGGTGTTTGCGCTTAATTTAACCCTCGAAATGGCAGTTTCTACTGCGGTTTTTTTTTTGCGTGTACACGCAGAGAAATACAGCATATTAGAATCAAACATACGAGGGCTTTGATACAAATAGATGATATTGATTGAATCTAAAACATATTTATTGGTTTTTAATACGTTGGCTTAAAAAATATACATATTTGAATCAACATTATTTTCATATTATTAGAAAATTAAATCTTTTCAAAATGGTATTGTGGTGAGTGCATCTCCTTCGCGCCATTTTTATAACACGCAAAACTAATTTTGTTGTTTTCTGTAAACGACCAGTGCGCACTGTTGCCCCACTGTACTCTATGCGTCGCGAACCTCTCATGTTCGCGTCGTTGACCAGTGTTTCAATGGAGTCCCGTGGTGGTTGATATTTTCTGAACCACCACGCGCTCCCATAGTTGCGCATTCGTGGGAAAATGACATTTTCCAATGAACTGTATAGTCTGGGTGGTATCTGAAATGAATCCCCACCTCGGAAACCCGCACATGCGCGTATAATCGAGTGTGAGCGATAGTGAGGAAATTTGGGTGTCATTGTTTTTGAACACCCTCAGTGAACGATGACATTCCGTAGCTATTAAAAGTAAAATTGCAATTCGGAGACTAAACATGTGTATTTGATCTATTTTATGCCTTTGTCGCATAAGTAACTTTCCTACGATTTCGACCGGAGGTTGTCTCGCAGAGCATAAATAGAAAAGCCGAAAGAATTCAAGCAGGTAGGTGACTCAATATCTTTATTCTGTCATTGATACAGTGCGTTCTTGCGTGGGGAGGAGTTGTGGGAGGAAAAGCTTAACTCATTATCATCATATTTACTACCGCACGTGAAGTGATAGATTAGACAATACATTTCTAAACAACGTTATTTACACTAGCTCGATTGCTATCTACATATGGAACGGTTGGCACACTCAGTTCGATTGCGATTGTTGACGTTTTAAGTGAATGGAAACATAAACAGTAAGTTTGCGTAGAGTGATAAGGTAATCATCGTCAATTTCTGACCAACACGAGTGTATCACGTTTTACGTCTTATCGCTGGCCAGGGAATAGGTTCCTGCAAAAATGACAAGAATTCTATCTGTGTGAATAATGAAGCCAAACGATGATCTTTCGAAATTAATCTCGCTGCCTTCGCTGGGGCCGTAGGTGTGGAAAATATGCTCAGCTAAGCGAAGTTTAATTACGGTGGTCGTCGTCTGGTGCGTATTTTTAGTTTAACTGGCTTTCGGATACTTTCGGTGTGATTTTGGAATGGGAGGGAAAGTGAAATGTGTGACGGATTTTGACGAGATAAGCGGAGGAATTAATCAATATTTGGTGGGTTTAGGTTATCTGCAAATGTTACGTGGTACGACCTTGGAATGGCGTTGCACTGTTCGTTGTATTTGCGGAAGATTTTAGGAAGTGTACAAATGAAATAAATTTCCTCACGATATCAACACTGTGTACACAAGATGGCCTATATCTGAGTATATGCTCGAAGGGGTGGCGCTTTATGTATTGTGATTAAGGGATTTTTGTTTGTCTATTATACAATCATATTGATGGTTTGTTTGGGAGAGAGAGATTATGGGTTGCAAATTAATCATTGTATCGTATCATGTTGATAGTTGCAGAATGATTCCAAAACGAATAACTTGAAACAAAAGCAACACATTCTGCGGTAAATTGGGTGAAATTACTCAATACTAAATTGCGATGCATGTGAGCTTGAATAAATGATTGTTTGTCCTGGCATTGGATAATGAAAACAGTGGATTTAATACATTTGAAGTATTGTTGATGATGAAGATGATGATGAGCGAAGCAAGGTAACTTTCCATAGCAGTGGAATAATCTGAAAAGCGAGTTGATCAGGATTCTATTGTTGTTTGTGATCATCAAGCTCCTGTATGAAGGGCCAAAAACGTTTGGGTGAGCGCGTTAGCAGAGACACTCACCAGAAACCCGCAAATATGGTGAATAGAAACTCTTTCCAAAAGCAAGTTCACACCCACAGCATTAGAATCGAGCCCTCGATTGACAGAATAAACCCAATAGACTAGGTCGACGAGCGTTTCGGTTAAAAAAATATCAATAGGGAGGAGGCATGTAGCAATTTTCCGTGTCGGTAGAGCAAAGTTACCATATCCGAAAGGGCGGATCACAAACACTGAAAGATAAACGCACCAACTCAAAAGCGCAGATTTCATCTAATCTTTTATTGATCTCCCACTTTACGTTTCCTACTCCTTCTTTCTGGCCTCTTTGCCCTTCATCTTTTCCTACACCTCTCGTTTGTTTCTCATTCTGCTTCTTATCTTTTCTATTCTTTCTATTATTTACTATACTTTCTTATCTATTCCTAACTTGTACTCACGGGCCCGCTTTCTACCTGTATTTGGTACTTATGGGTGCTCCTGCACTAGGAGTCTCGCTGAGTAGAGTGCACTGCATCGCGATTGCCGGTGACTTCCGGTTGCTGTTGCTACCACCTTCGGATTTCGTCCGCCTCCCCAGTACGTCGTCGTGGGCGAAGTTGGACTTTCGCTTTTGCACCGCCTCTCTTCTGCAACGGTCGCAACCGATCGATTGCCAGAATGCTGAATAAATAAAACACAAGCAAAAGAAAGGCCTTCTCGTGAAGACCTTTCGTTTTGTAGGTAGATCCGCAATCGTGTCCCGTGTGCCCTTCCGGTTGGTTCTGGATGGTCTTACTATCTGGCTGGTCTAACTGTGGCAGCCGGTAGTGTTTTTTGCTGCTCTTGATTGCGGAATCCTGCACCGGATGATTGCCGAAACGAATCACCTTCGCACTGACACCTGCTTTCCGTTTGTTAGGGCACAATACTAGACAGTCCAAACTCGCACGGTGATTCCTATTTTTTCACGGCCACCACGACCGAACTGCACTCGACTGCAAAACGGTACTATCCTCGGCTCTTTTACTTCCTTTTTGACTCCTCCGAAGCTTTGGCACATCGCTCCATTTGCAAGAAAATCCTTTGTACAAGTTCAGATATCAAGCAGGGCACCCATGAAGCAAATTTGTTTATCGCTCACGTTCGTGCGAATTACGCAACGGTTGTATTTATTTCCTAGCGTATTTTCTAAAATTTTTTTTTTTTTAAATTATTTTTTAAAAATATCTAACGTAACAGGCACTCCCATGCTCCCTATCCGAATCGTTTCACTTGGGTGCCCTGATGGTCCCTCCGTTTTATATTTAGTAGTGGTCATTTGATTGCTCACCTTGTGTTACACAGAAACAAAAGCGTTCACGAAAATTAAAACGGACCGTGAACTAGTTCACGTTTTCAAGATTTTTACCCAAAAACATGAACTAGTTCCCGATTACGTGATTCAGTTCACGGTGTATTTTTTATTGTTCTCGAATTCATGACTGCAGTTCACGGATCCGGGCACGATTTTTTTTCCGTGTAGAAAATTTGTCTGAAAGCTAAATTGGTTAGGGTTTTACATCGTTCTTTACTTATTGCTCTGTGTTGTCTCGGTGTTTTTTTCTTTTGAAGAGTTGACTTAAGGATGTCATATGGTATTGCTCGCGGTCATAGGATCGGGAAGAAGAAAAAAAAGAAAAAAGAAAAACCAGTAGTGATTGGTAACACGCTATGCGCATGTGAGATTTTCATGGTGATATTCTCACAACGGCCGTTCAGAATGGTTCTATGGATGCATATGGGAGATCATTCCCGATGAATTTCCACTCGTTTACTCAAGTCCATCATGTTTGGTTATAGAAGACAAGACACATTTTACAACGTGCTACATTTGGGAATAGCAGGGCAATGATCCCTCATCGCATCTTCAAGTGATCATTACAAGCTATCCATTTGGTCCAGGTACTTTTGAACGTTGATGGGGCAGCCAATACACACATGTAATTTGCCACGACCAACTCGACAGAACTTGTCCATACCCCTTTCTGAACCAAAGTGCAAGGCATTTGGAGTATTGTTTCATCATAAAAACAAATCATAAATGTATTCAGAGCTTTTTGAATATGCAGTTTCTTTTTCTCAAGTAACGGTTTTAAGTTCTTTGGACAATTTATATGTTCTTACATTTAAAGTATGTACGTTTATTTTCAACCACAACGTTGCTTTTCGTCTTCAAAGTTTTGTAAATACAAACATGGGTATTCTTATAATACTGATATTTTTTTTTCCAGAAACTCATCACAAGCTTCTTAAAAATGTACATAATGGATTTTATTCACACCAAATTCATATTTTGTTGAAGATCCATATCAGGACTTCAATCAACCGAAGTTTTAATATGATTAGCAGTACATATACTCATGATATTTGTTTTATTCGAATTTTCAAAAAGAGGTGCTTAAAAAACAAACCTAGGCTGTGTTCCAATTGGAGCTTTAAAGGAATATCAGACTTATTCCTGACATAGAAGTTAAGATTTAAGACAAAAAATTACTCAAAACGGTCGACCAGCAACACAGGGTTTTTAGAACGTTTTAATTTATTATCTTAGTGACAAATTAAGGTGAAACTTAAAAAAAATAAGTGTTTCTTAAGCTGATTGCTCATCTGTTTTAGTAACTCATGCCGGGTATCTTCATCACTGTGATCAATTCTTAGATCTATTTAGATCTATTGAGCGAACAAATCGATTAACATTCGTAGTATTATCGTTTGGAAACTTCGCCATCGCCAGGAATCGCTAGCGTTAGTAATCGCTTCTTCACTAACACCACGTAGTTCACTTAGTCGAGGTGCCCACTGATGTGGCAAAGTTGCGGCATCTGCTAGCATGTCACCATATTACTCCGTCGTTTGCCACGCGCCATCCGTTATTGACACGATATTTTAACGTGCAATTAGATGCCACACAGCGCCAACAAAATTTGACAGATTTGCTTTTTTCTAGTGGCTTATTGTCATTTGGCGATCAGTACCGAAAGCGTACTGAAAAGCGCAAGAGGTATATGCATGGTGGAGATTGCAAGGTGTACTTCAGAACTAGGGGTTCTACAACAGTGAACCAATTTCAAATCGCTAGTTGCATATTTGACTGTTGTTCATTCCAAACAAATTTTGACGAACTGCTTTGGAGATTTCTTTGGACTTTTGAACGCATTAACTCACACTCCGAATATTGCTCGATGGTGATATGATGAGCTGCTCAAGGTTTGAACTATGGACGTGAATTTATTCACATTATGTAGACCTTGCAGCATATCCGCTCGATTGACTCCAATGACTGTACCGCTTCTGTAAAATAAAATAAATAAAAAGTAACTATTGACATAAAATATGTTACTAAAACACTTCGACACAGATCTAACTTGTAAAATTAAGGGGAAAAGGATCGTATCATTCGATACCTGATGACATGTTGACGGTTGTGGGCCCCTGCAATCTTGATCACAATTTGCTTCGTTTCCATCTGAACGCCTCATTTTAGTGGTGGGATTTCTATTGTGCGTCAAAATTCCACGACATGACTCACAAATACGCATTGTTTCATCCAACTTATGGTCATATGCCCAGGAATGTTTTTTTTCTCTGTCATATGCCCAGGAATGTAACAAAGTACGCATATGTGCTTGAAAAGACATAGTCTGCACACCCACAAAGTTTCATTGGCTTCTGAGAGGGTGCTGCCAATCACTGGATGTGCTGGCGTGAAATTCGTCAAAGGTGTGCCTAGTCAATTTCTGTATCAACATTTTTACCACTGTTATAGAAAATGGCAAGTGTCGACACATTTGTTAGCTGCTCTAGACTGGTTCCGTTCAGATATATTTCTTTACAGAAATGTTTATACTTTTCAGCTAGACATTTGTTTCAAATAAACATAGAGTTATCTATAATCCATATATATATATATATATATATATATACATATATATATATATATATATATATATATATATATATATATATATATATATATATATATATATATATATATATATATATATATATATATATATATATATATATTGATTATATATAATATCATATATATATATATATATATATATATATATATATATATATATATATATATATATATATATATATATATATATATATATATATACATATATATCTATATAATAAAATGAGTTGGGGATTTATTCACGATTTAACTTGCTGGAGCATGAAAGAACTGTCTGGCACTAAGGTAAAATTTGGACGCAGGAGTTTTTGAGGGCCGGGAGAACGTTTGTTAAGATAGTAAGAGATCCCTCCTTCTCAGTGCAAGAGGCTCCCATACACAATGAAAAACATTTTTCTGCATAACTCGAGAACTGAACAAGCAAGGAACCCAAATTTAGCATGCGGAGTTTTTGGAGGCAAACAATGTTTCTATGGTAGTTTGAGGTCCCTCCCCTCTCTAGAACTGGGAGGCTCCCATACAAATGAAACTAGAAGTTTCTGCATATATCATGAACTAATCTGCACAAATGGAACCAAATTTGGCATGTGGGTTTTCTGGTGGCGAAAAATGTTTGGATGGTAGTTTGAGACCCTCCCTCTCCTAGAAGGGTGCTGTCATACAAAAAGAAAACTGAAATTTCTTCATAACTCTAGATCTAATAAAGCAAATGGAACCAAATTTGGCTTGCGGGGATATGAAAAGGCAATAAATGTTTCTACGGTAGTTCGAGACCCCTCCTCCTCTGTGATGGATAGGGGGCCCCATACAAATGGAAACACAAGTTTCTGCATAACTCTAGAAACTAATCAAGTAAATGGAACCAAATGTTGACAGGTAGAGGTTTTTGAAGGCAAGAAATGTTTCTAAAAGTAACTCAAGACCCCTCCGCCCTCTATAAGAGGGGGGCTCTCATACTAATGAAACACAAATTTGTGCATAGCTCGAGAACTAATCAAGCAAATGAAACCAAATTTGGCATGTTGAGGTTTTTGGAGGCAAAAAATGTTTCTATGGTACTTCACCACCTCTCCTCACTTCAAATGGGGGGAATCCCATAAAAATAAATCGCAAATTTCTGCATATCTCGACAACTAATCAAGTGAATGAAACCTTTTTAGCATATGGAGGTTTTTGGAGGCTATATTTCTATATACATAAAAATGAATTTCTGTCTGTCTATCTGTCTGTTAAGACTCCTTATAGACTCGAGAAGTTCTGAACCGACCAACGTGAAAATTTATATGAAGGGGTTTTGGGGCTGAGGAAGGTTCTTATGATTGTTTGAGAACCCTACTTTCTCAGGAAGGGGCGCTCTATAGCTAAATGAGACACACATTTCTTCATAACCCGAGAACTATCGAGCAAATGAATCAAATACTTGACATGTGAGGGTTTTGAAGGCAAAGAATGTTTCAATGGTAGTTCAAGACCCCTACCCTTTCTGAAGGGGGGGGGGCTTCAAACAAATTAAACTCAAATTCTTTATTAATCGATGAGCCACAGTGCGATGGTTCGAGAACTAATCAAGCAAATGGAACCAAATTTGGAATGCGGGTGGTTGACGGTAATGATTGTATGGTGGTTTGAGAAACCACTCACTCTGGAAGGAGGGCTCCCATACAAGCAGCTTACATAAAACACAAAACGTGTGTTTCTTGGATAAGAAGCATGTTTTGATAGAAGTTTGAACTCCTGCTTAGTCAAGAAAAAAAACTCATTTCGAAAAAACCATAAACGTGACAGTTCTATTGAATTTTCCTTCCATTTAGTTGCAAGCGTAGCAGCGCTCGCACCAGGTTCAGCTAGTATATATATATATATAATGAATTTCTGTCTGTCTGAAACTTTATAGAATCGAAAACTACTGAACCGATTGGCGTGAAATATTGTATTCATGAGTTTTTGGGGCCAAGGGAGGTTCTTATGATAGTTAGAGCCACCTCCCATCTCTGGAAGAGGGGGCTCCCATACAAATGAAGAACAAATTTCTGCATAACTCGAGAACTACTTAAGCATAGGAAACCAAATTTAGCAGGTGGTAGTTTTTGAAGGCAAGAAATGTTTCTACGGTAGTTTGAGACCCCTCTTTTTTCTATAAGGGGAGGCTCTCATACAAATGAAACTGAAGTTGCTGCTTAACTCAAGAATTTATCAAGCAAATGGAACCAAATTTGGCATGTGGGGTTTTCTGGAGGTGAAAACTGTTTCTATGGTTGTTTGCAACCTCTTCCCTCATCTAGAAGGGGGGCTCTCATACAAATGAAACTGAAATTTATGCATAACTTTAGAACTAAGAAAGCAAAGGAAACCAAATTTGGGTATATGGGGATTTCGGAGGCATGACATGTGGTTCAAGCGCCTCCTCTCTCTGGTAGGGTGGAGGGGGGGTGTTTAATTCAAATGAAACACAAATTTAAACCAATCATGAGAATTCTTCCTATTGCTATGAAAATTTGTATGCAGGGGTTTTTGGGACGAAAAAAGGTTCTCACGATGTTTTGAGACCCCTCTCCAGTCTGAAAGGGGGGAGATAGTTATCGAGTTAGTTTTCGAAAAATTTCTGCATAAACTCGAGAACTAATCGATAAAATAGAAACAAATTTGACTTGAGAATTAATCAAGACAAAGGAACCAACTTTGGCAAGTTGACGTTTTTGAAAGCAAGAAGTGTTTCCACGGTAGTTCGAGACAACTCCCCTCTTTGGAAGTGGGGATGAAATACAAATTTCAACCAGTCATGAGAATTATTCCTTCTGTTATAAACATTTGTATGCAGGAGTTTTTGAGGCTGGAGAAGGTTCTTATGATAATTCGAGACTTCTCCTCTAGAAGAGGGAGGCTCCCATACATATAAACATCAATTAAGTTAAGTCGAAAACTAATCATGCAACTGGAACCAAATTTGTCATGTAGGGGTTTGAAAGGCAGGATTTTTTTCCATGGTCAATTGAGACTCCTCCCTCTCCGGGAGGGGGGCTCATACAAATGCAACAGAAATGTAAATCAAACATAAGCATTATTCAGGCAAACTTAAACACAAAATGTGTATTACGCGGGGAAAGCAGCTTGTACTGATAGAAGTTTGAACCGCTTTTTAGTCAAGAATATGAGATGCTTGAGTGACTCTCACTGCTGCACAAGAAGTTAATCTAAGATTATGCAAGGGAAAATGACGTTCAAA